>VIAA01000114.1:0-157459 GCA_015776775.1 Magallana hongkongensis | reverse complement strand
CCTTTATTATATTCACAGTTTTATATATAATGCACACAACATGCATAGAGTTTATTACTTCACGTATACAATATATAGGCAATGAAAATGTATTTTCTTAAATAGAACACATAATTAAATTGACAAAATTACAATTTATCTTGTACTTTTCAAGATGAAGTTAAAATAGTAAATTTGTTAACAGACAACGTAAAACAAATGCAAAACAAACTTAAGGGTTACACGTCACAGCTGTCTAAATGACTTAGTTTGTATTCCTATAGAGAGCAAAATATTTGAAATTATGTGCTTTTAAATAGGCGTTATTGATACTGAAATCTTATCGAAGATGCTGTTAGTTAAAAAAATAGTGTTGTATGTTACATAACTTTGAAAAAAAGATTTTCGCCTCAAACAAACGACATAAAACTAGACTCTTGTTGTTATGGCAGCGAAAAAGTTGTTCGTTCTTAAACACATGTATTAATTTGTAATAAATTGCTTTTTTATGTAGAAATGAAAACAGAATCATTTTGGAGTACTTACTGTGACATCCGGCAGTTACTGTACACCGGGTCAAACGAAAAAGTTTTAAAATATCTACATAGGTAGGTTTATATTTCCTCATAATTTAGTTGTTCAAATCTCTGCCAAATCTGAAATCTTATTGAGACAAGGTTTTTTGTCTGGGGACCAGAAACGGACAAACGGAATTGCTTAATAAAAAAAGTTGTAATTCTTGTACATTTACCTAATATATGTAAAGATTTATTAAGGTAACTAAAACAGTAAAACAAGAGGCCCATGGGCCACATCGCTCACCTGAGGAACAATAGGTATGATAAAGTCAGCTTAATGGAGTCATAATACAAACAATCTGGACAATGTACAATAATACATGTAGATCCTGTATAAATAAAATCCATTTTCCCCCCTTGGAACTCAGATAGCCCTGATTGCTGCCAATATTTACAAGAGCAGACTTTAATCACCGCTCCTGCACATATATAGGGACTCAACGTTACGCACGCAGGGATGACCGCACACCTACACAACTCCACAGGTACGAACGTTTACACAAGCAGGGATGACCGCACACTTGCGCCAATAGCTCAACCTAACGCAAGCAGGTAGTGCTGCACACTTGCGCAAGAAAGGCCTGAACACCAGCAGGGATGACCATACACTACTGCTCCGCCGCAACCACCACCAATACAAGCAGGTATGACTGCACACTTGTATCAATGCGATACAGGGCAGGAATGACCGCACACTTTGTATCGAAGGTTAGAAAACACGAATAGTAGATAGAGCAGGGATGTTCACACACTCAATCTATCCATACCTGTTCAAGTTTACCCCAAACAATCGCTCATCATAATTCATATGACACTGTCCCTATATATGTGCCGGCCTAAAATAATTCATAGTATCTAAAATTTGGAAATAAAAAATAAACGAACTAATCCGGCCTAACCCAAAACTTCTTATGCAGAACAACTTATATACATTGAATATTTATTATTGTATAAAAATAGTCATCACAATAATTGGTTAACAGTGGATGCATTAATTAAAATAATCAAGAATCAATAAATCAAGGGCAATAACTCAATACAGTAATCATAAAGAATCTAATGAAAAAATATATGCCTGCTTAAATTTTACAGTCATATCACATGTTGAGTATTGCAGTTCTCAAAAAGATCCTTTACAATTGTTTATATATGGGATATTTAGCTACATCAAACTCTGAACCTTCTTTTGAGGCCGAAGAATTGTCCTGGAGCCAAAGTTTTAACAATTATAAAGAATCATCTTGCTGATTAGTTTCTGAGAAGAAGATTTTACTCTATATATTCCTATGTAAAACTTTAACAACAACCCCCCCCCCCCCCCCATGTGGCCTCACCCTACCCCGAGGGATCATGATTTTCACAACTTTGAATCTACACTACCTGAGGATTCTTCCACACAAGTTTCAGCTTTTCTGGCTGATTAGTTTCTGAGAAGAATATTTTTAAAGATTTACTCTATATTTTCCTATGTAAAATTTCTACCCCCATTGTGGCCCCACTCTACCCCCAGGGGTCATGATTTTCACAACTTTGAATCTACACTACCTGATGATGCTTCCACACAAGTTTCAGCTTTCCTGGCTGATTAGTTTCTGAGAAGAAGATTTTTAAAGATTAACTCTATATATTCCTATGTAAAACTTTAACACCCCATTGTGGCCCCACCCTACCCCGGGGATCATGATTTTCACAACTTTGAATCTACACTACCTGTGGATGCTTCCACACAAGTTTCAGCTTTCCTGGCTGATTAGTTTCTGAGCAGAAGATTTTTAAAGATTTACTCTATATATTCCTATGTAAAACTTCGACCCCCCCCCCCATTGTGGCCCCACCCTACCCCCAGGGGTCATGAATTTCACAACTTTGAATCTACACTACCTGAGGATGCTTCCACACAAGTTTCAGCTTTCCTGGCTTTCTGGTTCTTGAGAAGAAGAATTTTGAAAATTTCTCGAAATTTTTCATTAATTTCTAATTATCTCCCCTTGAAAATGGGTGTGGCCCTTAATTTTTACAACTTTGAATCCCCTTTGCCTAAGGATGATTTGTGTTAAGTTTGGTTGAAATTGGCCCAGTAGTTCTCGAGAAGATGTTGAAAATGTGAACAGTTTACGGACGGACGGACGGACGGACAGACGGACAGACGGACGACAGACAAAATGTGATCAGAAAAGCTCACTTGAGTTTTCAGCTCAGGTGAGCTAAAAAACCAGTCAAAGTAATAATAAAAAAAACGATTTGTTTTATGATTTCTGTGATATCGGAAGTGAGGGTTGACAAAATGACACCTGTTAAACACGTCTTTAAACAATTGCCTATCATCCATACACGCTTCCTGATTACTTATACATGTAGTTTCTGAGCTCTCATGAAAATTCACCTGATAGTTTTGAGATATCTCATCGGAATTGGATTTTTTTTTGGTTTATTTAAAGAGACAGTATTGCTGAAAAAACATGTGTGAATAAGTTCAGATTTACCATTGTATCTTTAGGATATCAGAAATAACATTCATTGTATTAGTTGAAATACATAAAAATCCCTTTCAGATACCTAGTTAACGTAATTTTGAGCGTCCGAAAATTTAAGGGTCGTGCAAACCGGAATAATGTTATATCGTTTATTTGTACCACGTGGAATTTGATTGACAGTAATTGACACGTGCTGAAAACTACAAGATCTTCCTCCGACTACGGTCATCATGGTATACGAGGTTAAAGAAACTCTCTAAACGGAACATATCATCACTTTCTCGATAATGGATTGACGGTTTACCAATTTCTGTTCATTTTAAAATGAACAGACCAAAATATGTCAAATAACCCCTCAAGGGGTCTCATTTACAAAAATGAATTTAGGTTATGATAAACACGCAAAATACATTCTTACAAAATAATAATTGTGGGTATTTTAAAAACTTTCAGCAAAAATTTCCTGGGAGAAGTAGAAATGACATATCTTACCAACAAACAGGTCCAGGAGAATCTTCGCGAGCCCTGCATGTGTTTTGTTTAAGTAAATACGCATGGGTATTAATATAGAAAGTTGAACCCCCTAACACTTTGCGATGTAATTATGAATAGGTTATACGTAATTATTATTTTTAATGAAATAATTAGATTTATTTAATGGAGAACATTGTAATTTTCTGAAAGTTTACATTCATGATAAGATGCGCTGTACTGTCTCTTTAACGTTACATATATGACATATGTAAGGATTTACTGAAACAGTCGTTCCCTGTAAAATATTGAAAAAAAAATAAAAAATCAATTATTAAAGTATTCTGTTATGTCTGGAAGCTAGGACTAATAAAACAAAATAGTTTAAACACATTTACGTACAAAGGTCTATCATCCCACAAAGTTTTCATTTCAAATGTTTACCGTTTCTGAGATCTCGTCGAGGCAAATTGTTATTGTCACGGGACCGGTAAAAAACTGTAAAATTCACACCTCAATCTGTAAAAATTACACCTTAATCTATAAAATTCCCACATTAATCTTTAAATTTTACTGATTAAAGTGTCAAATTCGCACTTTAAACAGTAATATTTACACTTTAATCTGTGAAATTCACACTTGTATCCGCAAACTTTACACACTGGAGAGTAAAAATCACACTTTTAAGTATACAATACACAATTTAATCTGTAATTTTTACACTTTAATATGTAAAATGCACATTTAAATCTGCGAAATGTACACTCTAAAGTGTAAAAATCACACTTTAATCTGTAAAATTCTCATTTTAATCTGTAAATTTTACACTTTATCTGTAAATTTCACACTTTAAAGTATAGAATTCACACTTTTTCTTTAAATTTCAAACTTAAATCAGTAGATTTGACACTTTAATATGTAAAACACCTTAAACTGTAAATTTTACGATTTAAAGTGTAAAATTCACACTTTAATCTGTAAATTTCACACATTAAAGTGTAAAATTCACACTTAAAATTGTAAAATTCACAATATAATATGTAAATTTATGGGCTTAAAGGGGTAAAATTCACACTTAATTCTGTAAATTTCACTCTTTAATTTGTAAATTTCACACTTTAATCTGTAAAATTTACACTTAAATCTATGTATTTTACGTTTTATTCTGTAAAATTCCCACTTTAAAGTGTCAAATTCCCACTTTAAAGTGTAGAATTCACACTTTGAAATGTACAATTCACACTTTAAAGTGTAAAATTCACTCTTTGATCTGTAATTTCTTGTTTGATCTCTTGTTATTCTCCGTTTCTTTTTATTATTATTAAGGTCTTCCGTCTTCAGCCGGAGATCTTATTGTTTTTCTACTGTTTCTCATTAGTTTCTCATTCGTTGGAAACGGAAGACCCTCTTGTTATTCTACGGTTTCTTTTTCTTTATTATTAGGGTCTTCCGTTTCCGACGGAAGACCCTCTTGTTATTCTATTGTTTCTTTACCTTATTACAGTATTATTTTTTTTTAAATTTATTTTCTGACTTTTTTCGAACGCTATTTCTCGTGAACTACATGACCGATTTGCATGAAATTTACAAGACACATTGAGCAACAAATATACTTGATATTATAAAATTTCTGGCTGATGACGTCACTTCCGGTGCGAGATTTTGAGGATTTAGTGAATTTTTAAGGACCATTTTGTCCACGTAACTTCTCAAAAACTAATTGCGATAGAAACGTGAAACTTTCAGGGATAGTAGATGAATGTCTGTAGATGATCCTATTTATCTGATATTTTGAAAAATGCGCAAGGCGGCGAAGCTCGCCCGAGCTCAAAAATAGGCACCAATTTTTTTCATGAAATTTTCGCACATTTTCGGCCCTAGCTTTTAATGTGTAAATATTTTGTTAAGACATGTAATGCAAAAGTTGTTCAGATTAACTAGGACTTGCGTTTGATTTCAAGAAAAAAGGGCTGGCCCCTCAAATAAGGGGCCAAAATGGCTCTTAAGTCTTTTTGCAATAACTCTTTATTGAAAAATAATTTGTTATCAATTATAGAACCAAAAATGTTCATTGTATATCTGTTTATTTATACAGTACCATGCCTAAGTCATATGTTACGTAATTAGGGGTTTTAAGGGGCCAGAAGTCCAAAACTTTGATCTTTAGTATCTAGAAAAGGAGAATTATTTTGATAAGCATTATAGAACAAAAAATGCTTATAATAATGTTTTTAACAATATGCTACCTAAATAATTTTTGCTGGTGGCCCCAGTAAGGATTTTAAGTGTCGGCCCCTAAAACACAATTGTTCAGATATCTCTAGAACGGTCAACAATTTCTGAACACTTGTTGAGCAAAATGTGTTTATATTTACAAGACCTTTTATTTGATATCAAGGAATAAGGGCTGGCCCCTCAAATAAGGGGCCAAGAGAGCTCTAAAGTCTTTTAATAATAACTCTTTACTGAAAAATAATTTGTTATCAATTATAGAACCAAAAATGTTCATTGTACATCTGTTTATCTATACGGTACCATACTTGAGACATATGATACGTAATTAGGGGTTTCAAGGGGCCAGATGTCTTAAAATTTGGTCATTAATATCTAGAAAAGGAGAAATATTTTGAAAAGCCTTGTAGAAGAAAAGTTGCTCAAAATAATGTTCTTAACGATATGGGATCTAAAAATATTTTTTTGGTGGCACTGGTAAGGAGTTTAAGGGTCGGCCCCCAAAACACAGTTGTTCGAATATCTCTAGAACAGTTAACAATTCGTGAATACTTGTGTAACAAAATATGGATATATTTACAAGACCTTTCATTTGATATCAAGAAAAAGGGGCCAGCCCCTCAAATAAGGGGCCAAAAGGGCTACAAAGTCTTTTCATAATAACTTATTTTTAAGCGATAATTAGTTATCAATCATCAAGCAGAAAATAAGAGCTTATTATTTATAATTCAAAACTGAAATCCGTTCTAAAATTGGCCGATGCAATACAGAGATAAAGGGGTTTAAAATTTGATTTTTCCGGAAATTTTGATTCCACATTCTTGGTTAAGAAAATAGTTTTATGTTCAGAGTTAAATTAACTCGTACCTAAAATTATTCGATAATTGTTAAATCGTACTTTAAGTTGTTTCAAATTACGCGGGCTTTTGTTTAATATCAAGAAAAAGGGGCTGGCCCCTCAAAATAGGGACCAAGAGGGCTGTAAAATTTTCTTACAATAACTCTTTACTGAATAATAATTTGTTATTAATTATAGAAGCAAAAATGTTCATTGTTGGGCTGTTTATCTATACAGTACCATACTTAAGTCATATGTTACGTAATTAGGGGCTTCAAGGGGCCAGAAATTCAAAACTTCGATCATCAATATATGAAAAAGGAGAAATATTTTGAAAAGCATTGTAGAACGAAAGTTGCTTAAAATAATGTTCTGTACAATATGCCACCTTAAATTTCTTTGTTTATGACCCCATTTAGGAGATAAAGGGCCGGCCCCTAAAACACATTTGTAAAGATATCCTAAGAACGGTTAACATTTCGTGAACACTTGTTGAACAAAATATGTTTATATTTGCAAGACCTTTCATCTGATATCAAGAAAAAGGGGCTGCCCCCTCCAATTAGGGACCAAGAGAGCTGTAAAATCTTCTTACAAGAACTCTTTACTGAACAATAATTTATTATTAACTAGAGCAAAGCTCGTTGCAAAGCAACGAGTGGGTCTTCCGTTAGTGTCCACAGTAAAGCTAAAAGTTTCTGTAAGAAGCAGAGTTCTAAAACCAACTACAAGAGAAAATTAAAGAAAATATTTTTTTTTAAATCGAATAATTCTTAGTACGACTTACATGTAACAATATCTGAATGATTTCAGGAACGAATTAACAAACACCTTTACAATTTCAAAAACGACTTAATAAAAAAAATCCCGAATGTTTTTAGGTACGAAATAACAATTTCTGAAATATTTTAGGTACGAGTTAATTCAACTTTGAACATAACACTATTATCATAACCAAGAACGTGGAATCAAAATTTCCGGAAAACTCAATTTTTAAACCCCAATTACTCTGTAATGCATCGTCCGATTTTAAAACGGATTTCAGTTTTAAATTAAGCTTAATAAAAGCTTTTTCGCTGTGTTATGATTAATATCAAAATTTTCGTCAGAAAAGAGTTATTATAAAAAGACTTAGTAGCTCTTCTGGCCCCTAATTTGAGGGGTCAGCCCCTTTTTCTTGATATCAAATAAAAGGTCTCACTAATATAAACATATTTTGTTCTACCAGTGTCCACGAATTGTAAACCGTTCTCGAGATATCTAAACAACTATGGTTTAAGGGCCGACCCTTTAACCCCTTACCGGGGCCACTAACAACAAAACTTTAGGTATCATATTGTTAAAAACCAAATTTTGAACAATTTTTGTTGTACATTGCTTTTCAAAATATTTCTCCTTTTTCAGATATTAATGATCAAAGTTTTGAATTCTGGCCCCTTGAAACCCCTAATTACGTATTATATGACTTAGGTATGGTACCGTGAAGATAAACAGCTGTACAGTGAATATTTTTGCTTCTATAGTTAATAACAAATTATTGTTCAGTAAAGAGTTATTGTAAGAAGATTTTAGAGCCCTCTTGGCCCCTAATTTGAGGGACCAGCCCCTTTTTCTTGATATTAAATAAAAGGTCTCGCAAATATACACATATTTTGTTTCACAAGTGTTCACGAAATGTTAACCGTTTTTGAGATATCTGTACAAATGTGTTTAAGGGGCCGACCCTTTAACTCCTAAATGGGGTCATAAACAAAAACATATATATATATATATATATATATATATATATATATCCTTTTTCAGATATCAATGATAAAAGTTTTGAATTTCTGGCCCCTTGAAGCCCCTAATTACGTAACATATGGCTTTAATATGGTATTGTTTAGATGAACAGCTGTACAATCAACATTTTTGCTTCTATAATTAATAACAAATTATTGTTCAGTAAAGAGTTATTGTAAGAAGACTTAAGAGCCCTCTTGGCCCCTAATTTTTAAAATCCTTACTGGGGCCACCAACAAAAATTATTAAGGTAGCATGTTGTTAAGAACATTATTCTAAGCATTTTTTGTTCTATAATGCTTATCAAAATATTTCTCCTTTTCTAGATACTAAAGATCAAAGTTTTGAACTTCTGGTCCCTTGAAACCCCTAATTACGTAACATATGACTTAGGCATGGTTCTGTATAAATAAACAGATATACAATAGACATTTTTGGTTCTATAATTGATAACAAATTATTTTTCAGTAAAGAGTTATTGCAAAAAGATTAAGAGCCATTTTGGCCCCTTATTTGAGGGGCCAGCCCCTTTTTCTAGAAATCAAACGCAAGTCCTAGTTAATCTGAACAACTTTTGCATTACATGTCATAACAAAATATGTACACATTAAAAGCTAGGGCCGAAAATGTGCGAAAATTTCGTGAAATAAATTGGTGTCTATTTTTGAGCTCGGGCGAGCTTCGCCTCCTTGCGCATTTTTCAAAATATCAAATAAATAGGATCATCTACAGACATTCATCTACTATCCCTGAAAGTTTCACGTTTCTATCGCAAGTAGTTTTTGAGAAGTTACGTGGACAAAATGGTCCTTAAAAATTCACTAAATCCTCAAAATCTCGAATCGGAAGTGACGTCATCAGTCAGAAATTTTATAATATCAAGTATATTTGATGCTCAATGTGTCCTGTAAATTACATGCAAATCGGTCATGTAGTTCACGAGAAATAGCGTTCGAAAAAAGTCAGAAAAAAAAATAATAATAACTAAAGCAAAGCTCGTTGCAAAGCAACGAGTGGGTCTTCCGGTAATGTCGAAAGTAAAGCTAGAAGTTCCTGTACGAAGCAGAGTTCTTAAACCAAAAAACATAAGAAACTAAGACCAAAGAAATCGAATTATTCTTGGTACGAGTTAATAAAATCCGAATGATACCAAGTACGAATTAACAAACCTTATCGATTTTAAGAACGACTTAGCAAATACAAATCCGAATCTGTAAAAGTAAGATTTATCAATTAGCGAATAATTTAGGTACGAGTTAATTTAACTCTGAACATAAAACTATTTTCTTAACCAAGAATGTGGAATCAGAATTTCCGGAAAAATCAATTTTTAAACCCCCTATATCTCTGTATTGCATCGTCCGATTTTAGAACGGATTTCAGTTTTGAATTATGAATAATAAGCTCTTATTTTCTGTTATTATGATTTATAACAAATTATCGCTTAAAAATAAGTTATAATGAAAGACTTTGTAGCCATTTTGGCCCCTAATTTGAGGGGTCAGCCCCTTTTTCTTGATATCAAATGAAAGGTCTTGTGAATATATAC
The DNA here is from genome assembly GCA_015776775.1 of Magallana hongkongensis. Classification (NCBI taxonomy): domain Eukaryota; kingdom Metazoa; phylum Mollusca; class Bivalvia; order Ostreida; family Ostreidae; genus Magallana; species Magallana hongkongensis. The sequence goes on along the minus strand of VIAA01000114.1, from coordinate 147,556 downwards.
ATATTTTGTTCAACAAGTATTCACGAATTGTTAACTGCTCTAGAGATATTCGTACAACTGTGTTTTAGGGGCCGACCCTTAAACTCCTTACCAGGGCCACCAACAAAATATTTATAGATCCCATATCGTTTTGAACATTATTTTGAGCAACTTTTCTTCTACAAGGCTTTTCAAAATATTTCTCCTTTTCTAGATATGGATGATCAAAGTTTTAGACATCTGGCCCCTTGAAACCCCTAATTACGTATCATATGACTTAGGTATGGTTAGGTATAGATGAACAGATGTAAATGAACATTTTTGGTTCTATAATTGATAACAAATTATTTTTCAGTAAAGAGTTATTATAAAAAGACTTTAAAGCCCCCTTGGCCCCTTATTTGAGGGACCAGCCCTTATTTCTTGATATTAAATAAAAGGTATTGTAAATATAAACACGTTTTGTTCAACAAGTGTTCAGAAATTGTTGACCGTTCTAAAGATATCTGAACAAATGTGTTTAAGGGGCCGACCCTTGAAATCCTTACTGGGGCCACCAAAAAAAATTAAGGTAGCATATTGTTAAGAACATTATTCGAGGCATTGTTTGTTCTATAATGCTTATCAAAATATTTCTCCTTTTCTAGATACAAGGGATCAAAGTTTTGAACTTCTGGCCCCTGAAACCCCTAATTACGTAACAAATGACTTTGGCATGGTACTGTATAGATAAACAGATGTACAATGAACAGTTTTGGTTCTATAATTGATAACAAGTTATTTGTCAGTAAAGAGTTATTGCAAAAATACTTTAGAGCCCTCTTGGCCCCTTATTTGAGGGGCCAGCCCCTTTTTCTTGAAATCAAACGCAAGTCCTAGATAATCTTAACAACTTTTGCATTACATGTCTTATCAAACTATTTACACATTAAAAGGTAGGGCCGATAATGTGCGAAAATTTCGTGAAAAAAATTGGTGCCAATTTTTAAGCTCGGGCGAGCTTCGCCGCCTTGCGCAATTTTCAAAATATCAAATAAATAGGATCATCTACAGACACTCATCTACTATCCCTGAAAGTTTCACGTTTCTATCGCAAGTAGTTTTTGAGAAGTTACGTGGACAAAATGGTCCTTAAAAATTCACTAAATCCTCAAAATCTCGAATCGGAAGTGACGTCATCAGTCAGAAATTTTATAATATCAAGTATATTTGATGCTCAATGTGTCCTGTAAATTACATGCAAATCGGTCATGTAGTTCACGAGAAATAGCGTTCGAAAAAAGTCAGAAAAAAAAATAATAATAACTAAAGCAAAGCTCGTTGCAAAGCAACGAGTGGGTCTTCCGGTAATGTCGAAAGTAAAGCTAGAAGTTCCTGTACGAAGCAGAGTTCTTAAACCAAAAAACATAAGAAACTAAGACCAAAGAAATCGAATTATTCTTGGTACGAGTTAATAAAATCCGAATGATACCAAGTACGAATTAACAAACCTTATCGATTTTAAGAACGACTTAGCAAATACAAATCCGAATCTGTAAAAGTAAGATTTATCAATTAGCGAATAATTTAGGTACGAGTTAATTTAACTCTGAACATAAAACTATTTTCTTAACCAAGAATGTGGAATCAGAATTTCCGGAAAAATCAATTTTTAAACCCCCTATATCTCTGTATTGCATCGTCCGATTTTAGAACGGATTTCAGTTTTGAATTATGAATAATAAGCTCTTATTTTCTGTTATTATGATTTATAACAAATTATCGCTTAAAAATAAGTTATAATGAAAGACTTTGTAGCCATTTTGGCCCCTAATTTGAGGGGTCAGCCCCTTTTTCTTGATATCAAATGAAAGGTCTTGTGAATATATACATATTTTGTTCAACAAGTATTCACGAATTGTTAACTGCTCTAGAGATATTCGTACAACTGTGTTTTAGGGGCCGACCCTTAAACTCCTTACCAGGGCCACCAACAAAATATTTATAGATCCCATATCGTTTTGAACATTATTTTGAGCAACTTTTCTTCTACAAGGCTTTTCAAAATATTTCTCCTTTTCTAGATATGGATGATCAAAGTTTTAGACATCTGGCCCCTTGAAACCCCTAATTACGTATCATATGACTTAGGTATGGTTAGGTATAGATGAACAGATGTAAATGAACATTTTTGGTTCTATAATTGATAACAAATTATTTTTCAGTAAAGAGTTATTATAAAAAGACTTTAAAGCCCCCTTGGCCCCTTATTTGAGGGACCAGCCCTTATTTCTTGATATTAAATAAAAGGTATTGTAAATATAAACACGTTTTGTTCAACAAGTGTTCAGAAATTGTTGACCGTTCTAAAGATATCTGAACAAATGTGTTTAAGGGGCCGACCCTTGAAATCCTTACTGGGGCCACCAAAAAAAATTAAGGTAGCATATTGTTAAGAACATTATTCGAGGCATTGTTTGTTCTATAATGCTTATCAAAATATTTCTCCTTTTCTAGATACAAGGGATCAAAGTTTTGAACTTCTGGCCCCTGAAACCCCTAATTACGTAACAAATGACTTTGGCATGGTACTGTATAGATAAACAGATGTACAATGAACAGTTTTGGTTCTATAATTGATAACAAGTTATTTGTCAGTAAAGAGTTATTGCAAAAATACTTTAGAGCCCTCTTGGCCCCTTATTTGAGGGGCCAGCCCCTTTTTCTTGAAATCAAACGCAAGTCCTAGATAATCTTAACAACTTTTGCATTACATGTCTTATCAAACTATTTACACATTAAAAGGTAGGGCCGATAATGTGCGAAAATTTCGTGAAAAAAATTGGTGCCAATTTTTAAGCTCGGACGAGCTTCGCCGCCTTGCGCAATTTTCAAAATATCAAATAAATAGGATCATCTACAGACACTCATCTACTATCCCTGAAAGTTTCACGTTTCTATCGCAATTAGTTTTTGAGAAGTTACGTGGACAAAATGGTCCTTAAAAATTCATTAAATCCTCAAAATCTCAAACCGGAAGTGACGTCATCAGCCAGAAATTTTATAATATCAAGTACTTTTAATGCTCCATACGTCCTGTAAATTTCATGCAAATCGGTCGTGTAGTTCACGAGAAATAGCGTTTGCAAAAAGTCAGGAAAAAAAAAAAAAAAAAAAAAAAAAAACTAGAGCAAAGCTCGTTGCAAAGCAACGAGTGGGTCTTCCGTTAATGTCAGAAGTAAAGCTGGAAGTTCCTGTCATAAGCAGAGCTCTTAAACCAACAACAAGAGTAACGAAAATAAAAAGATGAAAAATCGAATTATTCCTGGTACGACTAAACAAAATACGAATGATTTTAAGTACGACTTAACAAAAACATTTCCGATTTCAAGAACGACTTAACAAAAAAAATCCGAATGTGTTCAAGTACGACTTAACAATTATTTTTGGTACGAGTTAATTTTACTTTGAATATAACGCTATTTTTAAACCAAGGAAGCGGATTCAAAATTTCCGGAAAAATCAATTTTTAAACCCCGATATCTCTGTTATGCATCGTCTGATTTTAAAACGGCTTTCAGTGTTAGATTCAGCTTAATAAGCTCTACAAAACACATATTCGTTTTTGATTTGATCAGAAAATTCATTTTTTCGAAAAATTTGTTTCACTTCCAGTTTCAACCGGAAGTGACAAAATAATTTTTTCCGTACATTTGTCATAAGTCAATCTGCAGATTTACAATCACAGAAAATTTCAAGTCTTTATAAACAACCGTTTACGAGAAAAGTGCTGGACAAAATCACTTTTTGAAAATTTTTAAAATGACGTAACTAGAAACCGGAAGTGACTTAATGACTAAAAGTTTGAAGGCTTCAAGGGACAAGAAATTTAAATAATCCCTGAAAATTTCTTGCAAATTGGTTGAATAGTTTTTGAGATATAAAGCAAAAAAGAAGTCAGAAGGAAAAACAAGAAGAATAATAATAATAAACTAGAGCAAAGCTCGTTGCAAAGCAACGAGTGGGTCTCCCGTTAATGTCGGAAGTAAAGCTGGAAGTTCCTGTAAGAAGCAGAGCTCTTAAACCAGTAACAAGAGAAAGTAAAATAAAAAGATGAAAAAATCGAATTATTCCTGGTACGACTTAACAAAATCCGAATGATTTTAAGTACGACTTAACAAAAACCTTCTTGATTTTAAGAACAACTTAACAAAAAAAAAATCCGAATGTGTCTAAGTAAGACTTAACAATTATTTTTGGTACGAGTTAATTTTACTTTGAACATTACGCTATTTCCTAAACCAAGGACGCGGAAACAAAATTTCCGGAAAAATCAATTTTTAAACCCCGATATCTCTGTAATGCATCGTCCGATTTTCAAACGGATTTCAGTTTCGTATTCAGCATGAACAACTCTACAAACCTCGTAAACATTTAAAATTAAAACGAAAAATTCGAAAATTCGAAAATTAAAACACTTCCGGTTTAGACCGGAAGTGACGGAAACTAAATTCCAGCCTTATGTCCAAATGAAAACGATCAATGCTTCAACACAAAAAATTCCAAGTCTCTATCTTGAAGCGTTTTTGAAAAACGCCCTGGACAAAATCACGTTTTTTAAATATAAAAATTGACGTCACGTTGAAACGGAAGTGACGTTGTAGTTGAAAATTTAACATCTTTTAGGGACGATAATGGTTCATAATCCCTGAAAGTTTCATGTAAATCTGTTGAAAACTTTTTGAGATATTAAGCTTTAAAAAAGTCAGAAAAATAAAGAAAAAGAAAAATAATAATAATAAAAAGAAACTAGAGCAAAGCTCGTTGCAAAGCAACGAGTGGGTCTTCCGTTAATGTCGGAAGTAAAGCTGGAAGATCCTGTAAGAAGCAGAGCTCTTAGACCAATAACAAGAGTAACTAAAATAAAAAGATGAAAAAAATCGAATTATTCCTGGTACGACTTAACAAAACCAGAATAATGTTAAGTACGATTTAACAAAAACGTTTTTGATTTCAAGAACGACTTAACAAAAAAATCCGAATGTGTTTAATTCCGACTTAACAATTATTTTTGGTACGAGCTAACTTTACTATAAACATTACGCTATTTTTTAAACCAAGGACGCGGAAACAAAATTTCCGGAAAAATCAATTTTTAAACCCCGATATCTCTGTAATGCATCGTCTGATTTTAAAACGGATTTCAGTTTTTGATTAAGCTTAATAAAAGCTGCTTTGTTGTTTTATAATAAATATCAAATTATTGGTCAGAAAAAAGTTATCATAAAAAGATTTAGTAGCCCTTGTACCCAATAATTTGTGGGGCCAGCCCTGTTTTCTTGATATCAAATAATAGGTCTCGCTAATATAAACATATTTTGTTCTACAAGTATTCATGAATTGTAAACCGTTCTCGAGATATCTGTACAAATGTGTTTTAGGGGCCGACCCTTTAACCCCTTACCGGGGCCACTAACAACAAAACTTTTGGTTTAATATTGTTCAGAACATTATTTTGAGCAACTTTTGTTTTACATTGCTTTTTAAAATATTTCTCCTTTGTCAGATATTAATGATCATAGTTTTGAGTTCTGGCCCCTTGAAACCCCTAATTACGTAATATATGACTTAGGTATGGTACTATATACATGAACAGCTGTACAATGAACATTTTTGCTTCTATAATTAATAACAAATAATTGTTCAGTAAAGAGTTATTGTAAAAAGACATTAGAGCCCTTTTGGCCCCTAATTTGAGAGGCCAGACCATTTTTCTTGATATCAAATTAAAGGTCTTGCAAATTTAAACATATTTTGTTCAACAAATGTTCATGAAATGTTAACCGTTCTTGAGTTATCTGTACGAATGTGTTTTAGGGGCCGACCCTTAACTCCTAAATGGGGTCATAAACAAAAACATTTAAGGTAGCATATTGACAAGAACACCATTTTAAGCAACTTTTGTTCTACATTGCTTTCAAAAATATTTCTCCTTTTTCAGATATTAATGATCAAAGTTTTGAACTTCTGGCCCCTTGAAACCCCTAATTACGTAACATATGACTTAAGTATGATACTGTATAGATAAACAGCTGTACAATGAACATTTTTGCTTATATAATTAATAACAAATTATTGTTCAGTAAAGAGTTATTGTAAGAAGACTTTAGAGCCCCCTTGGCCCCTTATTTGAGGGGTCAGCCCCTTTTTCTTGATACCAAACGAATGCCCTTGTAAATTGGAACAACTTTTGCATTACATATTTTAACAAAATATGTACACATCGAAAGGTATTTTAGAAAATGTGCACAAATTTCGTGTAAAAATTTGGTGCTAATTTTCAGGTTCAGGCGAGCTTCGAGGCCTTGAGCAATTTTCATAATTGGAAGCATGGAGGTACATCTACAGACATTCATCTACAACCCCTGAAAATTTCAAGCTTCTATCTTGATTAGTTTCGGAGGAGATGCGTGGACAAAATGACCCCTTAAAAATTGACAAAATCGTCTATATCTGAAACCGGAAGTGACGTCATCATGCAAAAATGTAATAATATGTAGCGACGATGATGTTCTATCGCTGCTAAAAATTTCGTGCAAATCGGTTGGGTACTTTTTGAGAAATAACGCTCCAAAAAAGTCAGAAAAAGAAAAAAAAGAATAATAAGAATAAAGAAAAAGAAACCGTAGAATAACAAGAGGGTCTTCCGTTGGAAACGGAAGACCCTAACAATAGAATAACAAGAGGGTCTTCCGTTGGAAACGGAAGACCCTAACTAGACACGATCTCGTTGCGAGCAACGAGGAAGTCTTCCGTCCGATTTTTAGAATATGCAATGACCTTACTCTTGACCTTCATCAACGAAACGTAATCGGAAAAGGAGGCGGGATCTATGAGTAATGGGTGAAAGACTATCTATCCCTTTGGTGTCCCTTATTTGAGGGATCAGCTCCTTTTCATTCATTTTAGTCAAAAGGTATTTTTGTGTACCACTAATAAGTATTTAGAAATTGGTTACCGTTTTTGAGATATCTGGGAAAATCGTTTTGATATCCGGTCCTAAAATTCCTTTTAGGGTCCAGATAAAAACAATATATATGGTTGAACATTGTTAAGCTCAATATTTTGAGCATCTTTTGTTAAATATTGCTTTCCAAAGTTTTCCTCTATTTTGAGATATTAAACTTCAAAGCTTTAGACCTCTGGTCCCTTAAAATCCCTAATTACGTAACATAAGTGTTAATGATTGCCATGTACAGGTACATAACATTAGAATGAACATAATTGCTTCTATAACGTATCACCAAATATTTAACAGTAAAAAGTTATCATTAATAGACTTAAGAGCCCCCTCAGCCCCTTATTAGAAGGGCCAGCACCTTTTTCATGATTTCAAATGAAAGCTATTGTCAATTCTAACATTTTTTGTTCAACAAGTAATTACAAATTTTGTACCGTTCTCGAGATATCTGGAGAGGGTCGTGTTAGGGGCCACCCCTGTATCTCCTTTTAGGGACCGCATAACAAAGAAATTATAGTTGATTATTGTTAAGCTCTATATTTTGAGCATCTTTTGTTAAATATTGCTTATCCAAATGTTTCTTCATTTTGAGATATTATGCATTAAAGTTTTGGACTTCTGGCCCCTTAAAAATTACTAATTACGTAACATAGGAGTAAATGATTGCCATGTATAGGTAAATAACCTTAGAATGAACATAATTGCTTCTATAACGCATCACAAAATATTTCACGGTAAAAGGTTATCATTAAAAGACTTCAGAGCTCCCTCAGCCCCTAATTTGAAGGGCCAGCCCCTTTTTTCTTGATTTCAAATGAAAGCTTTTGTCAATTCAAACACATTTTGTTCAAAAAGTGTATACAAATTATGTACCGTTCTCGAGATATCTTGAGAGGGTCGTGTTAGGGGCCACCCCTGTATCTCCTTTTAGGGACCGCATAACAAAGAAATTATAGTTGATTATTGTTAAGCTCTATATTTTGAGCATCTTTTGTTAAATATTGCTTATCCAAATGTTTCTTCATTTTGAGATATTATGCATTAAAGTTTTGGACTTCTGGCCCCTTAAAAACTACTAATTACGTAACATAGGAGTAAATGATTGCCATGTATAGGTAAATAACCTTAGAATGAACATAATTGCTTCTATAACGCATCACAAAATATTTCACGGTAAAAGGTTATCATTAAAAGACTTCAGAGCTCCCTCAGCCCCTAATTTGAAGGGCCAGCCCCTTTTTTCTTGATTTCAAATGAAAGCTTTTGTCAATTCAAACACATTTTGTTCAAAAAGTGTTTACAAATTATGTACCGTTCTCGAGATATCTTGAGAGGGTCGTTTTAGGGGCCGACCCTGTAACTCCTTTTAGGGACTGCATAACAAAGAAATTATAGTTGATTATTGTTAAGCTCTATATTTTGAGCATCTTTTATTAAATATTGCTTATCCAAATGTTTCTTCATTTTGAGATATTGAGCATCAAAGTTTTGGACTTCTGGCCCCTTAAAATCCCTAATTACGTAACATAGAAGTAAATGATTGCCATGTATAGGTAAATAACCTAAGATTAAACATAATTGCTTCTATAACGCATCACAAAATATTTCACGGTAAAAAGTTATTATTAAAATACTTTAGAGCCCCCTCAGCCCCTTATTTGAAGGGCCAGCCCCTTTTTCATGATCTCAAATGAAAGCTCTTGATTTAATTAAGTTTTTTTGTTCTACATGTTTTAACAAAATGTTTTCATGAAAAGAGATATTCAAAGAAAACCAAGAAAAATCACGACGCCTTTTTTATCCTAATTTTCAAGCTCGGGCGAGCTTCGGCGCTCTTTGAGATAAAGATGATTAATGACCATTAGACACTATTTCAGTCTTTCGTCTATCAGCCCTGAAAAGTTCAACATCATATCTTAAATGGTAAAAGAGGAGTTCTCGTGACAAAATACCGTACCCCTATAAAAACCAATAAATCCATGATATCTCAAGACAGGAAGTGACGTCATAAACAAAAAAAAATTCCAACAAGGTTCAGATCAATACCTATCAGAACTGAAAATTTGACGTAAATCAGTTGAGCCGTTTCCGAGAAATCACGTGCACAAAATCGGTAAGAAAAAAAAATAATAATAATGAGAAAGAAGGTTTTAGGGGCCGGTCCCTTATCTTATTTTAGGGGCCGTTTAACGAAATTTTGAGAGTTGAATATTGTTGAAAACGTCATTCTAAACACTTTTTCTTTTAAACTGCTTATCAAAATATTTTTCATTAAGGAGATATAGATGATCAAAGTTGTGAACTTCTGACCCCTAAAAATCCCTAATTACGTAACATATGAGAAAGGCATATTATTGAATGGGTACATTACAGTAAGATAAACAATTTTGCTTCTATAATTTAAAACAAAATAACTCTCAGTAAAGAGCTACAAATCAAAGACTTTAGACCCATTTGGGTCCCTAATTTTAGGGGCCAGCCCCTTTTTCTTGAAATTAAACGAAAGCTCTTATAAATATAAACTTTTTTTGCTATACAAGTTTTAACAAAATATTTTTGAGAAAAGAGATAAACAAAGAAAACCACAAAAAATTATGACTTTTTTTTAATATCTATTTTCGGATCCAGGCGAGCTTTTAGGCTCTTTATGCTAGACATTGATGATTGCCTTTAGACATATCTTCAATCTTTCGTCTATCATCCCTGAAAATTTGAACTCAATATCTTTTACCGTTTAGGAGGAGTTCAATGGACAAGCAGACCCTCAAAAAATCACTAAATCGTCAATATCTCAGAAACGAAAATGACGTCATCAATATAAAAAATTTCCAATAAGGTTCAGTTCAACTTCTATTAGATCTAAAAGTTTCATAAAAATCGACTAAGCCGTTTACGAGAACTCGCGTGCACAAAATTTGTAAGAAAAAAAAAGAAAAAAAATAATAATAATAGGGAACTAGAGCAAAGCTCGTTGCAAAGCAACGAGTGGGTCTTCCGTTAATGTCGGTAGTAAAGCTGGAAGTTCCTGTAAGAAGCAGAACTCTAAATTCAATAACAAGAATAACTTAAATGAAAAGTTTAAAAAAATCGAAATATTCCTGGTACGACTTAACAAAATACGAATGATTTTGAGTAAGACTTAACAAAAACTTTTCCGATTTCAAGAACGACTTCACAAAAAAAATCCGAATGTGTTACAGTACGACTTAACAATTATTTTTGGTACAAGTTAATTTTACTTTGAACATTACGCTATTTTTTAAACCAAGGACGCGGAATCAAAATTTCCTGAAAAATCAATTTTTAAACCCCGATATCTCTGTAATGCATCGTCCGATTTTAAAACAGCTTTCAGTGTTAGATTCAGCTTAATAAGCTCTATAAAACACATATACATTTTTGATTCGATCAGAAAATTCATTTTTTCGAAAAATTTGTTTTACTTCCGGTTTCGACCGAAAGTGACAGATTTTCATTTCGAGCCTTATTACAGAGGTAAATCGACCAAATCATAACCATTGAAAATTTCAAGCCTCTATCTTAAAGCGTTTTTGAGAAAAGTCCGGGACAAAATGACTTTTTTAAATTTTTAAAAATGACGTCACGTCAAAACAGAGGTGACGTTTTTTTTAAAACTTTTACATTTTTGAGGGACGCCAACTTGCAAAAATCTCTGAAAATTTAATCAAAATCGGTCAAAAACCTTTTGAGTTATGAAGCAAAAAAGGAGTCAGAAGAAAAGAAAAAGAATAATAATAATAACTAGAGCAAAGCTCGTTGCAAAGCAACGAGTGGGTCTTCCGTTAATGTCGGAAGTAAAGCTGGAAGTTCCTGTAAGAAGCAGAGCTCTTAAACTAATAACAAGAGTAACTAAGATAAAAAGATTTTAAAAAATCGAATTATTCCTGGTACGACTTAACAAAATCCGAATGATTTTAAGTACGACTTAACAAAAACCTTTCTGATTTCAAGAACGACTTATCAAAAAAAATCCGAATGTGATACAGTACGAGTTAACAATTAGTTTATGTACGAGTTAATTTTACTTTGAACATTACGCTATTTTTTAAACCAAGGACGTGGAATCAAAATTTCCGGAAAAATCAATTTTTAAACCCCGATATCTCTGTAATGCATCGTCCGATTTTAAAACGGTTTTCAGTGTTAGATTCAGCTTAATAAGTTCTACAAAACACATATTCGTTTTTGATTTGATCAGAAAACTCATTTTTTCGAAAAATTTGTTTCACTTCCGGTTTCGACCGAAAGTGACAGATTTTCATTTCCAGCCTTATTACAGAGGTAAATCGATTAAATTATAAGCATTGAAAATTTCAAGCCTCTATCTTTAAGCGTTTTTGAGAAACGCTGCGGACAAAATGACTTTTTGAAAATTTTAAAAATGACGTAACGTAAAAACGGAAGTGACGTTTTCAAAGAAACTTCACAAACTTCGAGGTATAATAAATGCACATAATCTCTGAAAGTTTCGTTAAAATCGGTTGTAAACTTTTTGAGTTATAAAGCCGAGAAGGAGTCAGAAAAAAAAATAAAAAGTATAATAATAACTAGAGCAAAGCTCGTTGCAAAGCAACGAGTGGGTCTTCCGTTAATGTAGGAAGCACAGCTGGAAGTTCCTGTAAGAAGCAGAGCTCTTAAACCAAGAACAAGAGTAAATTAAATAAAAAGATGAAAAAAAAATCGAATTATTCCTGGTACGACTTAACAAAACCCGAATGATTTTAAGTACGACTTAACAAAAACCTTCCTGATTTCAAGAACGACTTAACAAAAAAAATCCGAATGTGTTCAAGTATGACTTGACAATTATTTTTGGTACGAGTTAATTTAACTTTTAACTCTATGCTATTTTTTAAACCAATAACGTGGAATCAAAATTTCCGAAAAAATCAAATTTTAAACCCCAATATCTCTGTAATGAATCATCCGATTTAAAAACGATTTTCAGCGTTAGATTCAGCTTATTTAGCTCTACAAAATTCATATACGTTTTTTATTTGATCAAAAAATTCAAATTTTCGAAAAATTTGATTTACTTCCGGTTTCGACCGGAAGTGACGGATTTTCATTTCCAGCCTTATTACAGAGGCAAAACGATTAATATATAAGCTCGAAAAATTTCAACATTCTATCTTGAATCGTTTTTGAAAAAAGCAGCGGACAAAATGACTTTTTGAAATTTTTAAAAATGACGTAATGTAAAAACGGAAGTGCCGTTGCTATAGAAACTTTAACATCTTTGAGCCATTATAATTTCACATTATCTCTGAAAGTTTCATAAAAATCGGTCAAAAACTTTTTGAGTTATGAAGCCGAAAAGAAGTCAGAAAAAAAAAGAAAAAGTATAATAATAACTAGAGCAAAGCTCGTTGCAAAGCAACGAGTAGGCCTTCCGTTAATGTAGGAAGCAAAGCTTGAAGTTCCTGTAAGAAGCAGAGCTTTTAAACCAATAACAAGAGTAAATTAAATAAAAAGGTGAAAAAAATCGAATTATTCCTGGTACGACTTAACAAAACCCGAATGATTTTAAGTACGAATTAACCAAAACCTTTTCGATTTCAAGAACGACTTAACAAAAAAAATTCGAATGTGTTCAAGTACGACTTAACAATTATTTTTGGTACGAGCTAATTTAACTTTTAACTTTATGCTATTTTTTAAACCAATAACGTGGAATCAAAATTTCCGGAAAAATCAATTTTTAAACCCCAATATCTCTGTAATGAATCATCCGATTTAAAAATGGTTTTCAGTTTTAGATTCAGCTTATTTAGCTCTACAAAATACATATACGTTTTTTATTCGTTCAAAAAAGTCAAATTTTCGAAAAATTTGATTTACTTCCGGTTTCGACCGGAAGTGACGGATTTTCATTTCCAGTCTTATTACAGAGGCAAAACGATCAATATATAAGCTCGAAAAATTTCAACTTTCTAGCTTATATCGTTTTTGAAAAAAGCCGCGGACAAAATGACTTTTTGAAATTTTTAAAAATGACGTAACGTAAAAACGGAAGTGACGTTGCTATAAAAACTTAAACATCTTTGAGCCATTATAATTTCACATTATCTCTGAAAGTTTCATAAAAATCGGTCAAAAACTTTGAGTTATGAAGCCGAAAAGAAGTCAGAAAAAAAAAGAAAAAGTATAATAATAACTAGAGCAAAGCTCGTTGCAAAGCAACGAGTGGGTCTTCCGTTAATGTCGGAAGTAAAGCTGGAAGTTCCTGTTAGAAGCAGAGCTCTTAAACCAATAACAAGAGTACCTTAAATAAAAAGGAAAATCGAATTATTCCTGGTACGACTTAACAAAAACCGAATAATTTTACGTACGACTTAACAAAAACCTTTCCGATTTCAAGAACGACTTAACAAAAAAAATCCAAATGTGTTACAGTACGACTTAACAATTAATTTTTAGGTACAAGTTAATTTAACCAAGAACTTGATACTAATTTCTTAACCAAAAACGCGGAATCAAAATTTCCGGAAAAATCATTTTTTGAACTCGCATATCTTTGTAATGCATCGTCCGATTTTAAAACAGCTTTCAGTGTTAGATTCAGCTTAATAAGCTCTATAAAACACATATTCATTTTTGATTTGATCAGAAAATTCATTTTTTCGAAAAATTTGATACCCTTTCGGTTTCGACCGGAAGTGACAGATTTTCATTTCCAGCCTTATTACAGAGGTAAATCGATTAAATCATAACCATTTAAAATTTCAAGCCTCTACCTTGAAGCGTTTTTGAGAAACGCCGCGGACAAAATGACTTTTTGAAAATTTTAAAAATGACGTAACGTAAAAACGGAAGTGATGTTTTCAAGGAAACTTCACAAATTTTGAGGTATTATAGTTGCACACAACCTCTGAAAATTTCATTAAAATCGGTTGTAAACTTTTTGAGTTATAAAGCCGAAAAGGAGTCAGAAAAAAAAATAAAAAGAACTAGAGCAAAGCTCGTTGGAAAGCAACGAGTGGGTCTTCCGTTAATGTCGGAAGTAAAGCTGGAAGTTCCTGTCAGAAGCAGAGCTCTTAAACCAATAACAAGAGTAACTAAAATAAAAAAGATGAAAAAAATCGAATATTCCTGGTACGACTTAACAAAATACGAATGATTTTAAGTACGACTTAACAGAAACCTTTCCGATTTTTAAAACGACTTAACAAAAAAATCCGAATGTGTTACAGTACGACTTAACAATTAATTTTTAGGTACAAGTTAATTTAACCAAGAACTTGATACTAATTTCTTAACCAAAAACGCGGAATCAAATTTTCCGGAAAAATCATTTTTTGAACTCGTATATCTCTGTAATGCATCGTCCGATTTTAAAACGGTTTTCAGTGTTAGATTGAGCTTAATAAGCTCTATAAAACACATATTCATTTTTGATTTGATCAGAAAATTTATTTTTTGGAAAAATTTGATTCCCTTCCAGTTTCGACCGGAAGTGACAGATTTTCATTTCCAGCCTTATTACAGAGGTAAATCGATTAAATCATAACCATTGAAAATTTCAAGCCTCTATCTTAAAGCGTTTTTGAGAAACGCCGCGGACAAAATGACTTTTTGAAAATTTTAAAAATGACGTAACGTAAAAACGGAAGTGATGTTTATAAAGAAACTTCACAAACTTTGAGGTATTATAGTTGCACACAACCTCTGAAAATTTCATCAAAATCGGTTGTAAACTTTTTGAGTTATAAAGCCGAAAAGGAGTCAGAAAAAAAAATAAAAAGAATAATAATAACTAGAGCAAAGCTCGTTGCAAAGCAACGAGTGGGTCTTCCGTTAATGTCGGAAGTAAAGCTGGAAGATCCTGTAAGAAGCAGAGCTCTTAGACCAATAACAAGAGTAACTAAAATAAAAAGATGAAAAAAATCGAATTATTCCTGGTACGACTTAACAAAACCAGAATAATGTTAAGTACGATTTAACAAAAACGTTTTTGATTTCAAGAACGACTTAACAAAAAAATCCGAATGTGTTTAATTCCGACTTAACAATTATTTTTGGTACGAGCTAACTTTACTATAAACATTACGCTATTTTTTAAACCAAGGACGCGGAAACAAAATTTCCGGAAAAATCAATTTTTAAACCCCGATATCTCTGTAATGCATCGTCTGATTTTAAAACGGATTTCAGTTTTTGATTAAGCTTAATAAAAGCTGCTTTGTTGTTTTATAATAAATATCAAATTATTGGTCAGAAAAAAGTTATCATAAAAAGATTTAGTAGCCCTTGTACCCAATAATTTGTGGGGCCAGCCCTGTTTTCTTGATATCAAATAATAGGTCTCGCTAATATAAACATATTTTGTTCTACAAGTATTCATGAATTGTAAACCGTTCTCGAGATATCTGTACAAATGTGTTTTAGGGGCCGACCCTTTAACCCCTTACCGGGGCCACTAACAACAAAACTTTTGGTTTAATATTGTTCAGAACATTATTTTGAGCAACTTTTGTTTTACATTGCTTTTTAAAATATTTCTCCTTTGTCAGATATTAATGATCATAGTTTTGAGTTCTGGCCCCTTGAAACCCCTAATTACGTAATATATGACTTAGGTATGGTACTATATACATGAACAGCTGTACAATGAACATTTTTGCTTCTATAATTAATAACAAATAATTGTTCAGTAAAGAGTTATTGTAAAAAGACATTAGAGCCCTTTTGGCCCCTAATTTGAGAGGCCAGACCATTTTTCTTGATATCAAATTAAAGGTCTTGCAAATTTAAACATATTTTGTTCAACAAATGTTCATGAAATGTTAACCGTTCTTGAGTTATCTGTACGAATGTGTTTTAGGGGCCGACCCTTAACTCCTAAATGGGGTCATAAACAAAAACATTTAAGGTAGCATATTGACAAGAACACCATTTTAAGCAACTTTTGTTCTACATTGCTTTCAAAAATATTTCTCCTTTTTCAGATATTAATGATCAAAGTTTTGAACTTCTGGCCCCTTGAAACCCCTAATTACGTAACATATGACTTAAGTATGATACTGTATAGATAAACAGCTGTACAATGAACATTTTTGCTTATATAATTAATAACAAATTATTGTTCAGTAAAGAGTTATTGTAAGAAGACTTTAGAGCCCCCTTGGCCCCTTATTTGAGGGGTCAGCCCCTTTTTCTTGATACCAAACGAATGCCCTTGTAAATTGGAACAACTTTTGCATTACATATTTTAACAAAATATGTACACATCGAAAGGTATTTTAGAAAATGTGCACAAATTTCGTGTAAAAATTTGGTGCTAATTTTCAGGTTCAGGCGAGCTTCGAGGCCTTGAGCAATTTTCATAATTGGAAGCATGGAGGTACATCTACAGACATTCATCTACAACCCCTGAAAATTTCAAGCTTCTATCTTGATTAGTTTCGGAGGAGATGCGTGGACAAAATGACCCCTTAAAAATTGACAAAATCGTCTATATCTGAAACCGGAAGTGACGTCATCATGCAAAAATGTAATAATATGTAGCGACGATGATGTTCTATCGCTGCTAAAAATTTCGTGCAAATCGGTTGGGTACTTTTTGAGAAATAACGCTCCAAAAAAGTCAGAAAAAGAAAAAAAAGAATAATAAGAATAAAGAAAAAGAAACCGTAGAATAACAAGAGGGTCTTCCGTTGGAAACGGAAGACCCTAATAATAGAAAGAATCAATAGAATAACAAGAGGGTCTTCCGTTGAAAACGGAAGACCCTAATAATAATAATAATAGAAAGAAACCGAAGAATAACAAGAGGGTCTTCCGTTGGAAACGGAAGACCCTAAAAAGAAACCGAAGAATAACAAGAGGGTCTTCCGTTGAAAACGGAAGACCCTAACTAGAGCAAAGCTCGTTGCAAAGCAACGAGTGGGTCTTCCGTTAATGTCGGAAGTAAAGCTGGAAGTTCCTGTAAGAAGCAGAGCTCTTGAACCAATAACAAGTGTAACTAAAATAAAAAGATGAAAAAATCGAATTATTCCTGGTACGACTTAACAAAATCCGAATGATTTTAAGTAAGATTTAGCAAAACCCTACCTGATTTCAAGAACGACTTAACAAAAAAAATCCGAATGTGTTCAAGTACGACTTAACAATTATTTTTGGTACGAGTTAACTTTACTTTGAACATTACGCTATTTTTTAAACCAAGGACGCGGAAACAAAATTTCCGGAAAAATCAATTATTAAACCCCGATATCTCTGTAATGCATCGTCCGATTTTAAAACGGATTTCAGTGTAAGATTCAGCTTGATAATCTCTATAAAATACATGTTCATTTTTAATTTGATCAGAAAATTCATTTTTTCGAAAAATTTGTTTCACTTCCGGTTTTGACCGGAAGTGACAGATTTTCATTTCGAGCCTTATTACAGAGGAAAATCGACCAAACCATAACCATTGAAAATTTCAAGCCTCTATCTTAAAGCGTTTTTGAGAAAAGTCCGGGACAAAATGACTTTTTGAAAATTTTAAAAATGACGTCACGTCAAAACAGAGGTGACGTTTTCTTTAAAACTTTAACATTTTTGAGGGACGCCAACTTGCAAAAATCTCTGAAAATTTCATAAAAATCGGTTAAAAACTTTTTGAGTTATGAAGCAAAAAAGGAGTCAGAAGAAAAGAAAAAGAACTAGAGCAAAGCTCGTTGCAAAGCAACGAGTGGGTCTTCCGTTAATGTCAAGAGTAAAGCTTGATGTTCCTGCAAGAAGCAGAGTGTTTAAATCAATAACGAGCAACTTAAAGTAAACGATAAAAATAAATACGAATGATACTATGTACGAATTAACAAAAACCTTAACGATTCTAAGAAAGACTTCACAAAAAAATAATTCCGAAGGTGTCAAAGTACTTAACAAACTTCGAATTATTTTTGGTACGAGTTTGTACTTCACGCTATTTTTGAAACCAAAAACGCAGAATCAAAATTTCTGAAAAATCAATTTTTAAACCCCGATATCTGTTATGCATCGTCCGATTTAAAAGCGGATTTAAGTTTTGTACTCATCATGAAAATTACCGTAGGTTACATATGTTTAATTTTTAATATTGAAAAACAATGAAAAACTTAAACAAGAGGCAAATGGGCCACATCGCTCACCTGAGGAACAATAGGTATGATAAAATCAGCTTAATGGAGTCACAATGCAAACTACCTGGACAATGTACAATAATACATGTAGATCCTGTATAAATAAAATCCATTTCCCCCCTAAATATTCTTATGTTTATAATCAGTAGTTCCTTTTCTAAAAGGATGATTTTATATTGATTTTATAGTCATATCGCATGTTGAGTATTGCAGTTCTCAAAAAGATCCTTAACAATAGTTTATATATGGGATATAAACCTACATCAAACTCTGAACCTTCTTGTGAGGCCAAAGAACTGTACTGGGGCCAAAGTCTTAACAATTATAAAGAATCATCTGGCTGATTAGTTTCTGAGAAGAAGATTTCATATATTCCTATGTTAAACTTTGACCCCCCCCCCCCCCACCCATTGTGGCCTAAACCTATCCCCGGGGTCATGATTTTCACAACTTTGTATCTACACTACCTGAGGATGCTTCCACAAAAGTTTCAGCATTTCTGGCTTATTGGTTTCTGAGAAAAAGATTTTTAAAGATTTTCTCTATATATTCCTATGTAAAAATCAATTCCCCCATTGTGACCCCACCATACCACCTGGGACTATGATTTGAACAAACTTGAATCTACACTACCTGAGTATGCTTCCACTTTAATTTGTGCTTTTCTGGCCTAATAGTTTTTGGGAAGAAGTTTTTCAAAGATTTTCTCTATATATTCCTATGTAAAACTTGATTTGATTTGAACATATTTTATTGTATACATATATAAAAGATACATATACAAATGGTTAGGACACAAGTTCTGACATTTTACTAGGTCTTTACCATGTAAAAGCTGAAACTATGTAAAACTTGATCCCCCTCTTATGGCCCCTCCCTACCCCCGGGGACCATGATTTGAACAAACTTGAATCTTCACTACCTGAGGATGCCTCCACACAAGTTAAAGCTCTTCAGGCCGAATAGTTTTTGAGAAGAAGATTTTTGAACAATACCAACAAATTTTCAATAATTCTCAATTATCTCCCCTTTAAAGAGGGCATGGCCCTTCATTTGAACAAACTTGAATCCCCTTCACCTAGTGGTGGTGCTTAATGCAAAATTTGGTTGAAATCTGCCCAGTGGTTTCTTGAAAAGAAGATGAGAATATGAAAAGTTTACAACAACGACAAATTGTGATCAGAAAAGCTCACTTGAGCCTTTGGCTCAGGTGAGCTAAAAACAAAATAAAAGAAACATAATTGCATACTTTTATTGAAAAACAAATTTTCACAGCTAACAATTGTAAATTACTTTAAACAGCCATAATTTTGTTTGTTTTAATTTCTTATCAAACACAAACCACAACAAGGCATGATGCTTTCTTAAAGTTCAATTACAGTAACTGTTCATGAATTATCCGATTTAACTTTTACTGGTAAATAGTCTGTAGAACACATTAAGGAATATGCATGTGGGTAGAGATGACAGGTTAACCTCAAGAGCTGAAAAGAATCAACAGGTAAAAACCATGTGGCCACCAATAGCTGAAATTAAAAAAATCAATAAGCTGTGTTAATACATGTACCGGTACTAATAATAGCTGTGTCTACATTAACATATGCATAGTATTTCTGAAAAAAAATACACTGACCATGCCGTGTAATTAGTATGACATATCCCGATATGTAACATTAGATGGCACAGGACAGTTTTGTTGATATGTTTCATTGTAGCCTGGGGACGTGTGTCTTTGGAACCCTGTAACTAGAATTTCCTCAGTTCCCATTCAGCACAAATAACTTTAATTCACTTTTAATAAGGCCAAACACCAATTTCTGAAGAAAATCCTGTAAAATTTTCTACATACTGGTTTTTATGAGATTTTGACCCTCCCATATTTTGCTAATTTTTCATGATTTTTCAGCTTTTTAGATCTCCCCCAGCCAATTCCCTGCAAAGGGTTGACCTTCCGTACCATGTGCATGTTGCACCATCACATGTCAGAAACTTACCGGTGTATAGTTTATAATGCCCCATCCACCTACTTTTCGTGTTATTTACCCTCCCGTCTGTAACTTGCATTTTCACTGTCTAAAGTCAACACAACAGTCATAGCCGCAGGTTTCACATTTTACTTCTGAATCTCATGTACCTAACATATGGGGCCTACATATTGAATATCAATTTCAACAAGAGACATCCCTCTAAGAAATGATAATCATTAAAAATCATTTCATGAACTTTAGCAACACTCATAAGCCTTTAAGTACAGCAACTCTCAATTTTACAAAAATATTGACGGGTACTTTATCCGAAACTGTCCCTTGCTACCTTTAACTTACACTAACATTCTCTGAAAAGTCATCTTGTCTTAAACTTACAAAGCTTATGCTATTCTGAGAAAAAGTATACCTCATTTTGCCAATTCCATTAAGGATTAAGAAAAATATGGCCATTTAAGTGAACCCAGCATTTCCACTTTCCTCTATTTAACAAAGATTCATAGGGCTCTCCATAAATAATGCATCTTTACCTCATCTTATAGAGGTCAACTATTTTTAACCTCCCTAAATAAGAAACCTTATTCAAAACTACATACATATACATGATATTATCATGACAAAAGCATCACATCACTTAGAAATACCCTTACATGTATACCCTCCCCCTATTTTTTTATTTTCCTAAGAAGCATTAGTTTGAACACTTTAACCTTAATATTATGAAACTTGTGGCAATTCCCTTAAGTCATTTCTCACACATATTTAAAAACAACCATCACTGATATTGAAAATTGATCTTTTCTTGGTAAATGGATGTAATGTAACATTTTTTTTCACAAAAAGACATGCCGCCATACGGTTTGTTCCCGTTTTGCACACATTTGAAAATTTGGTATCAAAAAAATGTGTGCGAAACGGGAATTTGTCCAGGTGAGATAATTGCTTAATTGCTATAGTCTGTATTATAAAACGGGGGTATGGACAAGAAACAAGAACACATTATTTGCACTGATATTTAATATATTTATTTCATCTTACAACACATGTCATTTTTTATCATAAAGTATTAGACTATTAAATATTTACATCATAATAAATACACTCTCATTTATTGCAATTGATACTCATGATAAAAAAAAATCATAGGACAATAAATTAAGCACATCTATTTTTACATTTAAATATATGTTTTCTGAAAATATAAATGCACAGTTAATGATAGTTTATACACACTGACGGATCATCCAAGGTGAAGAAGATGAGATGCCGCGTCCAAGTACTCCATGATGTGTATATCTCCATCGATGATTCTGTTCTTCAGCTGGGTCAGTCGTTGGTCAATGCGTCGATACCGGACTTCTTGTGGTCTCTGCTTGGCTCCTGCTGATGTCTGGATGATATCCGCTTCGTTGTTGGCTTGGATGCACTGAAGAAGGCTGATGAGTCTGTAGATGTTCGGATGCGCGGCGTTAAGCTGTTTGTTGATCTTGGAATGCCATCCTTCTAATATGTTGTTGGTCCTAGGTCCGGTGTTGTCGAAATGGTTCCAAAAATTTAACTGCACATCTGTTCCTTCAATCCACTGCTCTGTCACGTAGTCGGCGAACCTGGTGATGTCCACGTTGATTTCCTCGGCGTCCTCCAGGGTGTTGAACCAAACATCTCCTACTGCGTTGATCGGGGCAAGGGGCAGGGATGCGGCACGTCTCACTAGTTTCTGTACTCCATCGTTGTTTCGGTACATGGTGGCTAATCCCAAAGATTGTGTCTTCTTCCAAATACACTGGGTAAAAAGCATCCCTTCACGGTGGCATCAGGAAACACTCGCTGCAACACATTCCTCACTGCAATTTCAAAATCACACATCACAATCTGTGGCTGAAACACAACGTTGATCTCTCCGCAGTAGTTCATAAGGAGGCGAAAAAATCGCTGGTAAATGCCTTCACTTTTTCCGGGAAGCAGTCCAAACACTAAAGGATAAGTCCGTCCGTTGATTTCTCCGTGGATGGAATACAGTTGGTAGAACTGGCCAGGTGAGGAGTAGAATGTTCCATCCATGTAGACTCTGTTGCTGGCGGCGAGGTAGTTGATGTTGATGTCTGTTCCAAAGATCACAATTCTTGAGTCTTCACCATCATCTGCCACAAGGAAGTTGTCCTTTTTTTAACAAAGCTTCATTTCTTCTTTTAGTATGAACATACTGCATAGTGTTTTTATTTAATAATTGCCTTTCCTTACTAAATATTTGTGAAATATGATACCATGTACTGATAACCGTTGAATTCGAGACGTAAACCGCCAAACTTGTTGGATAAGGAAGTAACTGCAAGCATAGCATTAGCCATGATGAACCACTAAGTGTGAGTGATGAGATTGCAGAATTCAACATCATTTTATACTGAATGTTGTTTATACTACAAAATTTATAGTCACTTTGATGCAAAAATTATTAATAATGATAATTCACCAGCTTGGATGGACACACTATCTTGATAATATAACAAAATATAGTCACTTTGATGCAAAAATTAATAATAATGATAATTTACCAGCTTGGATGGACACGCTATCGTGATAATATAACCGGTCCAGCTTGGATGAGGAGTAGTCTTCGGTGAGATAGTTTTCACCTTGATCCTATAATCATCCATCATGAATCAGCTTCCACTTGGCTTGGGACCGACAATTTTTTACTTTTATTCACTTAATTATAAATTTAATGTAAACCATTATTTAAAAAAAAAAACACCACAAAATCTCTATAATCTTGTTATATATATTATCAGTAATCATAAAACACAAAATATAATTTTCTAAAATTTTTATATAAATATTAATTTTTTTAATATTAATGTTCTTTGGCATATATATAAGTCGTATAGCACAACGAAATCTTGTCATTTTTCTTGTTTAACGCACCGATAAAACACAGGTAAAAATCCAGGTAAATCACGGATCGAAAGCAGACTATAATTGCTATAACAACACATTTCACACCTATTGTTCTATACCCAATTATCAAATGTGTGCAAAACGGGAACACACCCGCCATACATGTGATTTCTTGTTTTCATGAAACAGTAAGCTTATAATTATATTTTAATTAGTGAATATCTTATTTATTCTTGTTTC
The DNA here is from genome assembly GCA_015776775.1 of Magallana hongkongensis. Classification (NCBI taxonomy): domain Eukaryota; kingdom Metazoa; phylum Mollusca; class Bivalvia; order Ostreida; family Ostreidae; genus Magallana; species Magallana hongkongensis. The sequence continues at coordinate 124,328 of VIAA01000114.1, read as the reverse complement.
TAGTCTCCTTTTAACTTTGCTAAAATAGTAAGACCTACCAGTGTGATGTCTGCTCTTAATTAAAATGAAATTCAAACACAACCGGGTACCTGGGGACGGATGAGAATTCCATGATAAATGTTCAAATTTTACATGTTTTCCTACATTTTTGATGCATATATACAATAAAAGGGCAAACATTTGTTGTTTCTTGATCATTTCGAGAGTAATTATTATAGCAGATGTTATTTCAAGGTCAAATGTACATTTACATATCCAACATGTCATGGTAATGGAGACAATTGGAAAGAGGGGGGGGGGGGGGGCATGGCTTTTTGAATTCTGTAAATATATCTAAAATATCACTTTTGGATAGGAAGGAGCAAAAACTTGAGTTTTTTGACATATTGTATACTTTGATAACTGCATTTGTCTACATGTGAATTTTATTTGAAAGAAAAATATGCTGATTTTAAAAAAATGAGTTATATAAGTCAGGTTGCTTAATGTTATTTCATGAAATCAGACAGCAAAATTGCTGCAAATTTATAATTTAAATAATTCAATTGATCAAAACTCTTTTACTGTGCAGTAATAATTCTTATCTCGGTAATTAACTTAAGCCTATTAATTGTCATCAGGATAGGAAATACCTACTTTCTAAGCCAATTTACTCTAGTGGTGGTCATTCTACACATTTAAAAGGCATTTACTTCCCGTGTATATTATAGCTAATAAATCATGTAATGACATATACAATGTATAACCAACAAAATCATCCATTTTCCCAAAATAAGAAACCTTATTCAAAACTACATACATATACATGATATTATCATGACAAAAGCATCACATCACTTAGAAATACCCTTACATGTATACCATCCCCCTATTTTTTGATTTTCCTAAGAAGCATTAGTTTGAACACTTTAACCAAATATTATGAAATTTAAATGCTTCTATTCTGATCAATTGAATTTTTAACCAGCGTGAAATTAAAACCATCGCAATTGATACTTTAGTAAAAATCATGAAAATTTAACACGGTGGAATTAAAACGACTTACAGTATTTCATCCGAACAGCCTCAAAGTATAATTTTCTGCTATACCATTTTTTAAAAATGAATTCTACTGATTTTTTTTTTGCAAATAAATTTAGCGAGGATTTTTTTCTCTTTTCTTATTAATGACAGGTTTTAAATACAATATTATGTTTAGTATGTATAAAATTCCATAAACAATTTTACAAAGCTTTGGATTTTAGTTGCACAATGAAAAAATGAGGGATTGCACGATAATACATGCTCATTTTGAAATTTAAAGCATTGTTGATTTCTTTTCCTAGATAGAGATATGCACAAAATGATTTTGCTCTGTGATGCTTTGCCAAGATTAAAAGCATGAGAGAGAGAGAGAGAGAGAGAGAGAGAGAGAGAGAGAGAGAGATCTGAGGCACATGTAGTAAAAATTATTACATACATTTGTCTTACTGTAAAAACTGTTTACAATGTAGATGTGTTCTGCATGTAAAGTTTACCTAAAATGAATCAATAAAATTCAATATACCGGTATATAAAAGATAAACTAATCTCAAAGAATTTACAATGTTCTGTGAAATAATCAAATCTTGAGAAGAATGTTTTATAGATATCAGGGAACATTAACCTAAAATCTGAACTTAAAGTTCTTTTCATCTTGCACTCTGATTTACATGCTCTTTCACAGGCGATAATCATATATAACGGTGAGCCAGACAAAAGTTCTAATTTTAATTAGACTGAATATTTACCATGTCAAATATATTTATTTAATTAAGCACAAGCCTGTCTGAGTTCTTTAATTCATTAATTAAGTGGAGGTAATATGGTAAAGATCTGCTATTTTCAAATATTTAGGGTAAAGTTATCATCATGCAAACATGCACTCTAATTACAACATTCTACTCTTGTGTGCCTTTGGACCCCCACCCCTTTTAATTGCACTGTTTTACAGTGTGTGGTGTGTTGTTCAATACAAAATAAGACATACATATACATAATAATAAATAGAAATTCAAACGAGTAGTGTGCAAAACATACACGTGAAAATACATTGGACAGATAATATCCCGAGATTTCTCTGACTCAAATGCCCGCTTTTATATTGTTACGCACGTCAAAAGCGGAGGTTAGACTAGAGTCAGAGGAATGTCGGATTAGATTGAAAAGTGCACAAACACTTTGAAAAGAAAAAGTCAATACGACATATCCTGTATTGAAACATACCTTTATAATATGTCATGCGTTAGTTGAGCTGAAATTTCCACTATCGCCGTCTTGCAGGCCATTCTTCTGAGACACCGCTATCAGCTGTTGTTCGCAGTCAAAATATGGCGAGTTGACATGGTGAATCGTACGATAATTATTTCGATTAAAACTAATCAGACTAATAAAAACTAACAACGTAATTATCGACCGAATTAACGAAATTGTTTCAATAAACACTCTAATTAACTATATAAAAAAGGAGTTCGGTTTTATGACCTGTACGAAATCTTTTCAGCAGGAGTTACTTTAAGTGTGAATTTTGCACTATTTTTTAAACCAATAACGAGGAATCAACATTTCCGGAAAAATCAATATTTAAACCCCGATATCTCCGCAATGCAGTATCCGATTTTAAAACGAATTGAAGTTTTGTATTTAGCTTTGTAAACTATACAGTATGCTTATAATTTTATGTTTTTTATAAAGTTTTATGATCAGTACGAATTGTTACAGTAGAAGTTACTCTCAGTGTGAATTTTGCACTATTTTTGAAACCAAGAACGCGGCATCAAAATTTCCGGGAAAATCAGTTTTTAAACCCCGATATCTCTGTAATGCATCCTCCAAATTTTAAACGGTTTTCAGCATTAGACTCAGCTTAAAAAGCTCTACAAAATACGTATACGTTTTTTGTTTGATCAAAAAATTAATTTTTTCAAAAAATTTGATTCGCTTCCAGTTTCGACCGCAAGTGACAGATTTATATTATATAGCTTCATTACAGAGGTAAATTGACCAAATCATAACCATTGAAAATTTCAAGCCTCTATCCTGAAGCGTTTTTGAGAAAAGTCCCGGACAAAATGACTTTTTTAAAATTTTAAAAATGACGTCACGCCAAAACGGAAGTGACGTTGTCTTTAAAACTTTAACATCTTTGAGGGACGATAACTTGCTAAAATCTCTAGAAGTTTCATTGAAATCGGTTGAAAACTTTTTGAGTTATGAAGCAAAAAAGGAGTCAGAAAAAAAAGAAAAAGTATAATAATAACTAGAGCAAAGCTCGTTGCAAAGCAACGAGTGGGTCTTCCGTTAATGTCGGAAGTAAAGCTGGAAGTTCCTGTAAGATGCACATCTCTTAAACCAATAACAAGAGTAACTCAAATAAAAAGATGAAAAAAATCGAATTATTCCTGGTACAACTTAACAAAATACGAATGATTTTAAGTACGACTTAACAAAAACCTTTCTGATTTCAAGAACAACTTAACAAAAAAAATCCGAATGTGTCCAAGTTCGACTTAACAATTATTTTTGGTACGAGTTAATATTACTTTGAACATTACGCTATTTTTTAAACCAAGGACGCGGAATCAAAATTTCCGGAAAAATCAATTTTTAAACCCCGATATCTCTGTAATGCATCGTCTGATTTTAAAAAGGCTTTCTGTGTTAGATTCAGCTTAATAAGCTCTACAAAACATATATTCATTTTTGATTTGATCAGAAAATTCATTTTTTCGAAAAATTTGTTTCACTTCCGATTTCGACCGGAAGTGACATATTTTCATTTCCGGCCTTATTACAGAGGTTAATCGACCAAATCATTAGCATTGAAAATTTCAAGCCTCTATCATAAAGCGTTTTTGAGAAACGCCGCGGACAAAATGACTTTTTGAAAGTTTTAAAAATGACGTTACGTCAAAACGGGATTGACGTTGTCAAGAAAACTTTAACATCTTTGAGAAATAATAGTTTCACATTATCTCTGAAAGTTTCATTAAAATCGGTTGGAAACTTTTTGAGTTATAAAGCCGAGAAGGAGTCAGAAAAAAAAAGAAAAAGTATAATAATAATAACTAGAGCAAAGCTCGTTGCAAAGCAACGAGTGGGTCTTCCGTTAATGTCAGAAGTAAAGTTGGAAGTTCCTGTCAGAAGCAGAGCTCTTAAACCAACAACAAGAGTAACGAAAATAAAAATATGAAAAAATCGAATTATTCCTGGTACGACTTAACAAAATACGAATGATTTTAAGTACGACTTAACAAAAACATTTCCGATTTCAAGAACGACTTAACAAAAAAAAATCCGAATGTGTTCAAGTACGACTTAACAATTATTTTTGGTACGAGTTAATTTTACTTTGAACATTACGCTATTTTTTAAACCAAGGAAGCGGAATCAAAATTTCCGGAAAAATCAATTTTTAAACCCCGATATCTCTGTTAAGCATCGTCCGATTTTGAAACGGCTTTCAGTGTTAGATTCAGCTTTATAAGCTCTACAAAACACATATTCGTTTTTGATTTGATCAGAAAATTCATTTTTTCGAAAAATTTGTTTCACTTCCGGTTTCGACCGGAAGTGACAAAATAATTTTTTCTGTACATTTGCCATAAGTCAATCCGCAGATTTACAATCACAGAAAATTTCAAGTCTTTATAAACAACCGTTTACGAGAAAAGTGCTGGACAAAATCACTTTTTGAAAATATTTAAAATGACGTAACTAGAAACCGGAAGTGACTTAATGACTAAAAGTTTGAAGGCTTCAAGGGACAAGAAATTAAAATAATCCCTGAAAATTTCTTGCAAATTGGTTGAATAGTTTTTCAAATATAAAGCAAAAAAGAAGTCAGAAGGAAAAACAAGAAGAATCATAATAATAAAACTAGAGCAAAGCTCGTTGCAAAGCAACGAGTGGGTCTTCCGTTAATGTCGGAAGTAAAGCTGGAAGTTCCTGTAAGAAGCAGAGCTCTTAAACCAATAACAAAGGTAACTAAAATAAAAAAATAAAAAAAAATCGAATAATTCTTGGTACGACTTAACAAAATACGAATGATTTTAAGTACGACTTAACAAAAACCTTTCCGATTTCAAGAACGACTTAACAAAAAAAATCAGAATGTGTTCATGTACGACCTAACAATTATTTTTGGTACGAGTTAACTTTACTTTGAACATTAAGCTATTTTTTAAACCCCGATATCTCTGTAATGCATCGTCCGATTTAAAAACGGATTTCAGTTTTGAACTCAGCATGAAAATTACTGTAAGGTAGGTATGTGTAATTTTTAAAATTGAAAAACATGAAAAAACAAAAAAATTGGTTTTGCTTCCGGTTTCGACCGGAAGTGTCCGAATTGAGTTTCCAGCCTTATGTCATAAGTAAAACGGTATTTCTACCTATTCTGTAAATCTCATAGCTTTATCTTAAATCAAAAATGAGAAAAGCTCCGGACAAAATCACTTTTTAAAACTTGAAAAACGTCAATATCTGACGAATTTGATGACGTCATCAAATAATTTTTTCATATCATAGAGATCTTTTAGATACACATTAAAGCTGTAAATTTCAAAAGAATCGATGCAAGCGTTTTTGAAATATTTGAGTTGGAAAAAAAATAAAAAGAATTATAATAATAAGAATAAGAAAAAAAAGAAACCGTAGAAAAACAAAAGGGTCTTCCGTTGGAAACGGAAGACCCTAAAAAAACAATAGAATAACAAGAGGGTCTTCCGTTGAAAACGGAAGACCCTAAAAAGAAACCGAAGAATAACAAGAGGGTCTTCCGTTGGAAACGGAAGACCCTAACTAGACACGATCTCGTTGCGAGCAACGAGGAGGTCTTCCGTCCGATTTTTAGAATATGGAATGACCTTGTTCTTGATCTGCGTCAACGAAACGTATCCAGAAAAGGAGGTGGGATCTAAGAGTATTGGGTGAAAAACTATCTATCCCTTTAATGTCCCTTATTTGAGGGATCAGCTCCTTTTCATTCATTCTAGTTAAAGGTATTTTTGTGTACCACTAATAAGTATTTAGAAATTGGTTACCGTTTTGAAATATCTGGGAAAAATCGTTTTGATATCCGGTCCTAATACTCCTTTTAAGGTCTAGATAACAAACAATATATGGTTGTACATTGTTAAGCTCAATATTTTGAGCACCTTTTGTTCAATATGATTGCTTAGAAAAATTTCCCTCCATTTTGAGATATTGAGCATCAAAATGTTGGAGATTCTGGCCCCTTAAAATCCCTATTTACGTAACATAGGAATAAATGATTGCAATGTGTAGGTGAATACCGTTAGAATGAAAATAATTGCTTCTATAACGTATCACAAAATATTTCACAGTAAAGTTATCATTAAAAAACTAAAGAGCCCCCTCAGCCCCTTATTTGAAGGGCCAGCCCCTTTTTCATGATTTCAAATGAAAGCTCTTGTCAATTCAAACACTTTTTGTTCAACAAGTAATTACAAATTTTGTACCGTTCTCAAGATATCTTCAAAGGGTCGTTTTAGGGGCCGACCCTGTAACTCCCTTTAAGGACCGCATAACAAAGAAATTATGGTTGATTATTGTTAAGCTCAATATTTTGAGCATCTTTTGTTCAATATTGCTTATCAAAATTTTCCTCCATTTTGAGATATTGAGCATCAAAGTTTTGGACTTCTGGCCCCTTAAAATCCCTAATTATGTAACATAGGAGTAAATGATTGCCATGTATAGGTGAATACCGTTAGAATGAACAACATTGCTTCTATAATGTATCACAAAATATTTCACAGTAAAAAGTTATCATCAAAAGACTTTAGAGCCCCCTCAGCCCCTTATTTGAAGGGCCAGCCCCTTCTCATGATTTCAAATGAAAGCTCTTGTCAATTCAAACACTTTTTGTTCAACAAGTAATTACAAATTTTGTACCGTTCTCGAGATATCTTGAGAGGGTCGTTTTAGGGGCCGACCCTGTAACTCCCTTTAAGGACCGCATAACAAAGAAATTATGGTTGATTATTGTTAAGCTCAATATTTTGAGCATCTTTTGTTCAATATTGCTTATCAAAATTTTCCTCCATTTTGAGATATTGAGCATCAAAGTTTTGGACTTCTGGCCCCTTAAAATCCCTAATTATGTAATATAGGAGTAAATGATTGCATTGAATAGGTGAATACCCTTAAAATGACCAAAATTGCTTCTATAACGTATCACAAAATATTTCACAGTAAAAAGTTATCATCAAAAGACTTTAGAGCCCCCTCAGCCCCTTATTTGAAGGGCCAGCCCCTTTTTCTTGATGTCAAATGAAAGCTCTTGACTTTATAAAGATTTTTTGTTCTACATGGTATAACAAAATACTATCGACGAAAGAGATATTGAAAGAAAACCACGAAAAATCACGACGCTTTTTTAACTGTAATTTTCGAGCTCGGGCGAGCTTCGGCGCTTTTGATCACATAAAGATATATTTACCACATGTCAGATCTACAACCTTTTGTCTACAATCCCTGAAATTTTTAACTCAATATCTTAAATCGTTTAGGAGTTTACCCCTGGACAAGCCGACCCTCTGAAAATCGTTAAATTGTAAATATCTCTAAACCGTAAGTGACGTCATCATTAAAAAAAAATTCCAATAAGGTTCAGATCATAATCTATCAGACCTGAAAGTTTCAAGTAAATCGGTCGAGTAGTTTAAGAGAAATCGCGTACACAAAATTGGTTGGAAAAAAAATAAAAATAATAATAATAATAGGGAAAAAGAAACCGAACGAAAACAATAAGGTCTTCCGTTGGAAACGGAAGACCTTAATAAAAAGAAACCGAAGAAAAACAAAAGGGTCTTCCGTTGGAAAACGGAAGACCCTAATAATAATAATAACTAGACACGATCTCGTTGCGAGCAACGAGGAGGTCTTCCGTCTGATTTTTAGAATAAGGAATGACCTTACTCTTAATCTTCGTCCACGAAACTTATCCGGAAAAGGAGGCGGAATCTATGAGTGTAATGGGTGAAAGACTATCTATCCCTTTGGTGACCCTTATTTGAGGGATCAGCTCCTTTTCATTCATTTTAGTTAAAATGTATTTTTGTGTACCGCTAATAAGTGTTTAGAAATTGGTTACCGTTTTTGAGATATCTGGGGAAAATCGTTTAGATATCCGGTCCTAAAACTCCTTTTGGTGTCCAGATAACAAACAATATATGGTTGTACATTGTTAAGCACATTATTTTGAGCATCTTTTGTTAAATACTGCTTTCCAGAATTTTCCTCTTTTTCGGGATATTGAAGATCAAAGTGTTGAACTTCTGGCCCCTTAAAATCCTAATTACATAACATAGGAGGTAATGATTACCATGTATAGGTAAATAACCTTAGAATGAACATATTTGCTTCTATAGCGTGTCACTAAATATTTCACGGTAAAAAGTTATTATTAAAAGACTTAAGTGCCCCTCAGCCCCTTATTTGAAGGGCCAGCCCCTTTTTCATGATTTCAAATGAAAGCTCTAATCAATTCAAACACTTTTTTTTCAACAATTGTTTACAAATTTTGTACCGTTCTCGAGATATCTTGAGAGGGTCGTTTTCGGGGCCGACCCTGTAACTCCTTTTAGGGACTGCATAACAAAGAAATTATGGTTGCAGATTGTTAAGCTCAATATTTTGATCATCTTTTGTTCAATGTTGCTTTTCAAAAATTTTCTCCATTTTTTTTTGGAGATTGAGCATCAAATTTTTGGACTTCTGGCCCCTTAAATCCCTAATTATGTAACATAGTAGTAAATGATTGCCATGTGTAGGTGAATAACGTTAGAATGAACATAATTGCTTCTATAACGTATCACAAAATATTTCACAGTGAAAAGTTATAATTAAAAGACTTTAGAGATCCCTCAGCCCCTTATTTGAAGGGCCAGCCCCTTTTTCATGATTTTAAATGAAAGCTCTAATCAATTCAAACACATTTTATTCAACAAGTGTTTACAAATTTTGTACCGTTCTCGAGATATCTTGAGAGGGTCGTTTTCGGGGCCGACCCTGTAACTCCTTTTAGGGACTGCATAACAAATAAATTATGGTTGCAGATTGTTAAGCTCAATATTTTGAGCATCTTTTGTTCAATAATGCTTTACAAAATGTTCCTCCATTTTGAGATATTGAGCATCAAATTTCTAGACTTCTGGCCCCTTAAAATCCCTAATTACGTAACATAGAGGTAAATGATTGCTATGTGTAGGTGGATAACGTTAGATCAAACATAATTGCTTATATAATGTATCACAAAATATTTCACAGTGAAAAGTTATAATTAAAAGACTTTAGAGCCCCCTCAGCCCCTTATTTGAAAGGCCAGCCCCTTTTTCTTGATGTCACATAAAAGCTCTTGACTTTATAAAGATTTTTTGTTCTATATGTTATAACAAAATACAATCGAGGAAAGAGATATTGAAAGAAAACCACGAAAAATCACGACGCTTTTTTAACTGTTATTTTCGAGCTCGGGCGAGCTTCGGCGCTTTTGGTCACAGGAAAATATATATACCACATGTCAGATCTACAACCTTTTGTCTACAATCCCTGAAATTTTTAACTCAATATCTTAAATCGTGTAGGAGTTTACCCCTGGACAAGCTGACCCTCTGAAAATCGTCAAATTGTAAATAACTCAAAAGCCGGAAGTGACGTCATCATAAAAAAAATTTCCAATAAGGTTCAGATTATTATCTATCAGACCTGAAAGTTTCATGTTAATCGGTGGAGTAGTTTTAGAGAAATCGCGTACACAAAATTGGTTGGAAAAAAAAGAAAAATAACTAGACACGATCTCGTTGCGAGCAACGAGGAGGTCTTCCGTCCAATTTTTAGAATAAGGAATGACTTGACTCTTGATCTTCGTCAACGAAACGTATCCAGAAAAGGAGGCGGAACCTATGAGTGTAATGGGTGAAAGACTATCTGTCCCTTAGGTGTCTCTTTTTGAGGGATCAGCTCCTTTTTAGAAATTGGTTACCGTTTTTTGAGATATCTGGGAAAAATATTTTTGTTATCCGGTCCTAAAACTCATTTTAAGGTCCAGATAACAAACAATGAATGGTTAAACATTGTTACGCACATCATTTTGAGCATCTTTTGTTAAATACTGCTTTCCAGATTGAAGATCAAAGTGTTGGACTTCTGGCCCCTTAAAATCCCTAATTACATAACATAGGAGTGAATGATTACCATGTATAGATGAATAACCTTAGAATGAACTTAATTGCCTCTAGAACGTATCACAAAATATTTTACAGTAAAAATTTATCATTAAAATACTTTAGAGCCCCCTCAGCCCCTTAATTGAAGGGCCAGCCCCTTTTTTGATGTCATAAGAGTATTCTTGTCAGCTCAAACACATTTTGTTCAAGAAGTGTTTATAAATTCTGTACCATTCTCGAGATATCTTGACAGAGTCGTTTTAGGGGCCGACCCTGTAACTCCTTTTAAGGACCGCATAACAAAGAAATTATGGTTGCAAATTGTTAAGCTCAATATTTTGAGCATCTTTTGTTCAATATTGCATTTCAAAATTTTCCTCTATTTTGAAATATTGAGCATAAAAGTTTTGGACTTCTGGCCCCTTAATATTCCTAATTACGTAAGATAGGAGTAAATGACTGCCATGTATAGGTAAATAACATTAGAATGAACATAATTGCCTCTATAACGCATCACAAAATATTTCACAGTAATAAGTTATCATTAAAAGACTTTAGAGCCCCCTTTGCCCCTTTTTTGAAGGGCCAGCCCCTTTTTCATGATTTTAAATGAAAGCTCTAATCAATTCAAACACTTTTTGTTCAACAAGTGTTTACAAATTTTGTACCGTTCTCGAGATATCTTCAGAGGGTCATTTTAGGGGCCGACCCTGTAACTCCTTTTAGGGACTGCATAACAAAGAAATTATGGTAACAGGTTGTTAAGCTCAATATTCTGAGCATCTTTTGTTCAATATTGCATATCAAAATTGTTCTCTATTTTGAGATATTGAGCATCAAAGTTTTGGACTTCTGGCCCCTTAAAACCCCTAATTACGTAACAGAAGTAAATGACTGCCATGTATAGGTGAATAACGTTAGAATGAACATAATTGCTTCTATAACGTATCACAAAATATTTCACAGTGAAAAGTTATAATTAAAAGACTTTAGAGATCCCTCAGCCCCTTATTTGAAGGGCCAGCCCCTTTTTCATGATTTTAAATGAAAGCTCTAATCAATTCAAACACTTTTTGTTCAACAAGTGTTTACAAGTTTTGTACCGTTCTGGAGATATCTTGAGAGGGTCGTTTTCGGGGCCGACCCTGTAACTCCTTTTAGGGACTGCATAACAAATAAATTATGGTTGCAGATTGTTAAGCTCAATATTTTGAGCATCTTTTGTTCAATAATGCTTTACAAAATGTTCCTCCATTTTGAGATATTGAGCATCAAATTTCTAGACTTCTGGCCCCTTAAAATCCCTAATTACGTAACATAGGAGTAAATAATATCCAAGTCTAGGTATATAGCGTTAGAATGAACATAATTGCTTCTATAACGTATCACTAATTTTTTCACAGTGAAAAGTTATCATAAAAAGACTTTAGAGCCCTCTCAGCCCCTTATTTGAAGGGCCAGCCCCTTTCTCTTGGTGTCACCTAAAAGCTCTTGACTTTATAAAGATTTTTTGTTCTACATGTTATAACAAAATACAATCGAGGAAAGAGATATTGAAAGAAAACCACAAAAAATCACGACGCTTTTTCAACTGTAATTTTCGAGCTCGGGCGAGCTTCGGCGCTTTTGGTCACAGGAAAATATATATACCACATGTCAGATCTACAACCTTTCGTCTACAATCCCTAAAATTTTGAACTCAATATCTTAAATCGTTTAGGAGTTTACCCCTGGACAAGCCGACCCTCTGAAAACCGTTAAATTGTAAATAACTCAAAACCGGAAGTGACGTCATCATTAAAAAAAATTTCCAATAAGGTTCAGATCATTATCCATCAGACCTGAAAGTTTCGTGTAAATCGGCCGAGTAGTTTTAGAGAAATCACGTACACAAAATTGGTTGGAAAAAAAAAGAAAAAAAATAATAATAATAATAGGGAAAAAGAAACCGAACGAAAACAATAAGGTCTTCCGTTGGAAACGGAAGACCTTAATTAAGATAATTTTGTTTACAATTAAGCAGCACGTGTACATACGGTGTGCTAGATATTCTCATGATTTCAATTTTGACTTGCCCACAATAATACGCACACAAAAGTAATGAAAATGACATCATGCCGGGCGCTAACTCCTGCTTTACCTTTCACGCTAAGAACTCATCCATAGATCTTTGGGGACGGGGAGGGGTCAAATGATTTTTTTTGTCTTTCGTTTTGTAACAACTATGTAGGTTATACAAGTACACTGACGATTGAATGTTTAAGGAGAAATCAATCGAATATTAACATACTGTAATTGTTTAATATACGTACAAACGTTTCGACGATTTAGTTCCTCCAGTAAAGAATATTTATTGTTTTAATAAAAACTGATGACTCTGTTAATAATGATAATCCAGCACCAAATACTTACATTTTACCGTAATAGACAAAATGTAATAATTACACCTTGTAACTTGTTGCGATAACACCCTCTCACTGACGTGTCAACATGCGTGCATGCCTACAACCTATTCTTAAATCAGGATTAAAAAAACTGCATGGTCAACCACTTTTTTCACTTGAAAATCTTTATTACTTTTGCGTATTTTACACCCAAATAACATTTTCATTAACTGCGAATGTAAATGTTAAACATGCATCGATTTATCTTTTCTATAAAAACTATTGATATTGTTTGCTCCTATTGCCTATTTTAATTAGAAGCTTGCAACTTTCAAACCTTGGAACAAAGAAATTATGGTTGCATATTGTTAAGCTCAATTTTTGAGAATGTTCTGTTCAATATGGCTTACCAAATTTTCCTCCATTTTAGGATATTGAACATCAAAGTTTTAGACTTCTGGCCCCTTAAAATCCCTAATTACGTAACATAGGAGTATATGATTGCCATGTATAGGTAAATAACGTTAGAATGAACATAATTGCTTCTATAACGTATGAAGACTTTAGAGCCCCCTCAGTCCCTTATTTGAAGGGCCAGCCCCCTTTTCATGATTTCAAATGAAAGTTTTTGTCAATTCAAACACATTTTGTTCAACAAGTGATAACAAATTTTGTACCGTTCTCAAGATATCTTGAGAGGGTCGTTTTAGGGGTCGACTCTGTAACTCCCTTTAAGGACCGCGTAACAAAAAATTATGGTTGATTATTGTTAAGCTTAATATTTTGAGCACTGTTTGTTCAATATTGCTAATCAAAATTTTCCTCCATTTTGATATATTGAGCATCAAAGTTTTGGACTTCTGGCCCCTTAAAATCCCTTATAATGCAGCATATGAGTAAATGATTGCCATGTATAGGCGAATACCGTTAGAATGAACATAATTGCCTATAAAACGTGTCACAAAATATCTCACAGTAAAAAGTTATCATTAAAAGACTTTAGAGCCCTCTCAGCCCCTTATTTGAAGGGCCAGCCCCTAGTTCTTGATTTTATATGAAAGCTCTAATCAATTCAAACACATTTTGTTCAACAAGTGTTTACAAATTTTGTACCGTTCTCGAGATATCTTGAAAGGGTCGTTTTAGGGGCCGACCCTGTAACTCCTTTTAGGGGCCGCATAACAAAGAAATTATGGATGCAGATTGTTAAGCTCAATATTTTGAGCATTTTCTGTTCAATATTGCTTATCAAAATTTCCCTCCATTTTGAGATATTGAGCATCAAAGTTTTGGACTTCTGGCCCCTTAAAATCCCTAATTACGTAACATAGGAGTAAATGATTGCCATGTGTAGGTAGATAACGTTAGAATGAACATAATTGCTTCTATAACGTATCACAAAATATTTCACAGTAAAAAGTTATCATTAAACGACTTTAGAGCCCCCTCAGTCCCTTATTTGAAGGGCCAGCCCCTTTTTCATGATTTTAAATGAAAGCTCTAATCAATTCAAACACATTTTGTTCAACATGTGTTTACAAATTTTGTACCGTTCTCGAGATATTTTGAGAGGGTCGTTTTAGGGGCCGACCCTGTAACTCCTTTTAGGGACCGCATAACAAAGAAATAATGGTTAATTATTGTTAAGCTTAATATTTTGAGCATCTTTTGTTCAATATTGCTTCTCAAAATTGTCCTCCATTTTGAGATATTTAGCATGAAAGTTTTGGACTTCTGGCCCCTTAAAATCCCTAATTACGTAACATAGGAGTAAATAATTGCCATGTGTAGGTGGATAACGATAGAATGAACATAATTGCTTCTATAACGTATCACAAAATATTTCACGGTAACAAGTTATCATTTAAAGACTTTAGAGCCCCCTCAGCCCCTTATTTGAAGGGTCAGCTCCTTTTTCTTGATGTCACATCAAAGCTCTTGACTTTATAAAGATTTTTTGTTCTACATGTTATAACAAAATACTATCGAGGAAAGAAATATTGAAAGAAAACCACGAAAAATCACGACGCTTTTTAAACTGTAATTTTCGAGCTCGGGCGAGCTTCGGCGCTTTTGGTCACAGGAAAAAATATATACCACATGTCAGATCTACAACCTTTTGTCTACAATCCCTGAAATTTTGAACTCAATATCTTAAATCGTTTAGGAGTTTACCCCTGGACAAGCCGACCCTCTGAAAATCGTTAAATTGTAAATAACTCAAAACCGGAAGTGACGTCATCATTAAAAAAAATTTCCAATAAGGTTCGGATCATTATCTATCAGACCTGAAAGTTTCATGTAAATCGGTTGAGTAGTTTTAGAGAAATCGCGTACACAAAATTGGTTGGAAAAAAAAAGAAAAAAAATAATAACTAGACACGATCTCGTTGCGAGCAACGAGGAGGTCTTCCGTCCGATTTTTTAGAAGGAAATATGACATCATCGACTTTGAATTTCGACAACAAAACATGATATGGTAAAAAAGAGTGAAGTACTCATGCTTTTTTGTACCGCTTTTTATAAGTTCTCTTACATTGCTTTATTAAATACTAGCATTTCTTCCAATTAAGATAAAAAAGATTAAACTTCTTTACCTCTGGTCCCTCAAAAACCCTAATTGGGTAACACAAGAGAAAATTGTTATATTATAACGTATATAATAACGTTTCATACCTAATCTATCTTTAATAACCTTTCACAAAATGGCTCTCTTGAAAGGGCTACAGATAAACGATTTTAGAGCCCTTTGATCCGCTAATTTAAGGGACCAGCCCCTTTTTCTTGATATTAAATGAAAGGACATTTAAATCTAAACACATTTTGTCAACAAATGTTCAAAAATTCGTTACCGTTTTGGAGATATATGAGAAAGGAGGTTTTAGGGGCCGATCCCATTTCTCCTTAAAGGGGCCCTTTAACGATATTTTAAAGGTTACATATTGTTAAGAACATCGTTCTGAACAACTATTCTTCTGTACTGCATTTCAAAATATTTTCCCTTTCTGAGATATGGGTGTCCAAAATTCTGGAATTTTGGTCCCTAAAAACCCTTAATTACGTAACACATGAAAAAATCATTACATTGCTTGGATATATTATAACTGTGGGATAAACATATTTGCTTCTATAACCTTTCACAAAATATCTCTCAGTAAAAAGTTATCATTAAAAGACTTTAGGCCCCCTCAGCCCCTTATTTAAAGGGCCAGCCTCTGTTTCAAGATTTCAAATAAAAACTCTAATCAAATAAAACATTTTTTGTTCAATAAGTAATTACAAATTTTGTACCATTCTTGAGATATCTTGAGAGGGTCGTTTTAGAAGCCGATCCTTAACTCCCTTAAAGGACCACATAACAAAGAAATAATGGTTAATTATTGTTAAGCTCAGTATTTTGAGCATCTTTTGTTCAATATTGCTTTTCAAAATTTTCCTCCATTTTGAGATATTGAGCATCAAAGTTTTGGACTTCTGGCCCCTTAGAATCCCTAATTACGTAACATAGGAGGGAATGATTACCATGTATATGTGGATAACGTTAGAATGAACATAATTGCTTCTATAACGTATCACAAAATATATCACAGTAAAAAGTTATCATTAAAAGACTTTAAAGCCCCCTCAGCCCCTTATTTGAAGGGCCAGCCCCTTTTTCATGATTTTAAATGAAAGCTCTAATCAATTCAAACACATTTTGTTCAACATGTGTTTACAAATTTTGTACCGTTCTCGAGATATTTTGAGAGGGTCGTTTTAGGGGCCGACCCTGTAACTCCTTTTAGGGACCGCATAACAAAGAAATAATGGTTAATTATTGTTAAGCTTAATATTTTGAGCATCTTTTGTTCAATATTGCTTTTCAAAATGTTCCTCCATTTTGAGATATTTAGCATGAAAGTTTTGGACTTTTGGCCCCTTAAAATCCCTAATTACGTAACATAGGAGTAAATAATTGCCATGTGTAGGTGGATAACGTTAGAATGAACATAATTGCTTCTATAACGTATCACAAAATATTTCACGGTAACAAGTTATCATTTAAAGACTTTAGAGCCCCCTCAGCCCCTTATTTGAAGAGTCAGCCCCTTTTTCTTGATGTCACATCAAAGCTCATGACTTTATAAAGATTTTTTGTTCTACATGTTATAACAAAATACTATCGAGGAAAGAGATATTGAAAGAAAACCACGAAAAATCACGACGCTTTTTTAACTGTAATTTTCGAGCTCGGGCGAGCTTCGGCGCTTTTGGTCACAGGAAAATATATATACCACATGTCAGATCTACAACCTTTTGTCTACAATCCCTGAAATTTTGAACTCAATATCTTAAATCGTTTAGGAGTTTACCCCTGGACAAGCCGACCCTCTGAAAATCGTTAAATTGTAAATAACTCAAAACCGGAAGTGACGTCATCATTAAAAAAAATTTCCAATAAGGTTCAGATCATTATCTATCAGACCTGAAAGTTTCATGTAAATCGGTCGGGTAGATTCAGAGAAATCGCGTACACAAAATTGGTTGGAAAAAAAAAGAAAAAAAATAATAATAATAGGGAAAAAGAAACCGAACGAAAACAATAAGGTCTTCCGTTGGAAACGGAAGACCTTAATAATAGGGAAAAAGAAACCGAACGAAAACAATAAGGTCTTCCGTTGAAAACGGAAGACCTTAATAATAATAGGGAAAAAGAAACCGAACGAAAACAATAAGGTCTTCCGTTGGAAAACGGAAGACCTTAATAAAAAGAAACCGAAGAATAACAAGAGGGTCTTCCGTTGGAAACGGAAGACCCTAATTAAGAAAAAGAAACCGTAGAATAACAAGAGGGTCTTCCGTTGGAAACGGAAGACCCTAATAATAAAGAAAAAGAAACCGTAGAATAACAGAAGGGTTTTCCGTTGAAAACGGAAAACCCTAATAAAGAAAAAGAAACCGTAGAATAACAAGAGGGTCTTCCGTTGGAAACGGAAGACCCTAATGAAAAAGAAACAATAGAATAACAAGAGGGTCTTCCGTTGAAAACGGAAGACCCTAAAAAAAACAATAGAATAACAAGAGGGTCTTCCGTTGAAAACGGAAGACCCTAATAAAATAATAATAAGGAAAAGAAACAATAGAATAACAAGAGGGTCTTCCGTCGGAAACGGAAGACCCTAACTAGATTCGATCTCGTTGCGAGCAACGAGTGGGTCTTCCGTCCGTTTTTTTAGTAAATAAGACAAGTTTTAGGATGAAATTGTTAATTGACATAAAAAAAATATGGAAATAAAATTGGGCACTCGGGGCTTGATCCCGGGTCGCTTGAGTACTTTTGCATGATTTAACGACTGAGCTTCTCGAACTCTCGCTTCTAGCAGCAATTATCCTTTGAATTTCATTGATTTCACAAACACATTCGAAATAAACCCTCCCCCCTTTTTTATGTGTGCCCTTAGACTTTGACCTTGGTCGTTTGATCTTGACCTCTTAGAACTGATGTGTTAAAAGTATCTGCAAGATATATATCAGATTCATTGATATGTACAATTAGCTCTTTCGATCCCCTTTCTCCCTATTTTTAGGTTTGACCTTGACCTTTGACCTCTAAGGACTGGTGTATTATAAGTATATGCAACATATACATGTATATCAAATTCAGTTATATGTACAATTAGCACCCCCCCCCCAATTTATCCTTTCTTTTGTACAAGAATTGATTTCTAATATGAAAATGACCCTCGATATTTGGACAGGAAATTGTATATTTCTGTTTAAAATAATACCTAACAAAGTGTTATAACCGTTTGTCAAAACTTTTCAAAAGTTTGAAACCTTGTCTGCTTTTTTACCCCAGACCGCGTTTTAGACTACGCCTCCGAATAAAAATTGTAGCTCCAGTAAAACTCTGTAAAACGAAAGGAACCATATTGAAGAAAGTAATCCATCTCCAGCGGCATCACGCTATCATTCAGAGAAACGAAATTTCAACGCTTCGATATTTTTATCTAATAAATTCATGCTCAAATTGCACTGAAAATTTGTGTTTATATTTTTATCAGCAGTCTGTGACGATATTTGTTGAAGATCCAGGTAAGGTAACTCTTCCTTCCCAGACCCCGATTTCTATGTAGTTAGTCGCGACAAGAGTTTGACCTGGGCTGTTGATATCTTAGTCAATGCTATCCGGCACCATTGTTTACAAGCAGCACTGATTTTTATTAACAAATTGAAAAGCATCTGAACCAATCGCTAAGCGTATATGTGTTCATAATGCTTCTCAATTCTTTTTTTAAACATTTTACGGAATGTAAACACGGCGGATCTAAACCATACGGGTGTGTATTGTTTGGAACGCATCACATTCATTTAATTGACAGCCTATAGAATTTGAAACACGCACCTTTTAAGAGTGGTTAGTGACTGGAATGCAAAGCTAATGGTCGCAGGTTCGATATCTGTCTTGGCCGACTTTTGTTTCCTTTTTATATTGAGTTGGAAATTGATTTTTTTTAATATTTACTCTTTAATTATTACAATTAAACCATTTTGAAAGGTGAAAAGGTCTCTATAATTGTTCCGTTAACAATTAGTCTGCTAGTTATATATTTTACATCTATTATGTATTATTCCTTTTATTTCTTACAGAAATTTATAGTTAATTCATCACCATGCTGATATGTACACGACCCGTTAATCGATTTCGGTTGAAATTGTTAGATGTGAAATTGACACGCCCTGTTTATCCATTGGTCGAAACCTACAGCGACCTTACACAGTTAAAAGGTCTCTTTAATGATTTATGCGGAATATGATGGAACATGATGCTAGGAGATGAAATTTACATAACCAGCTTACGCTTGTTGAATATTTTTTTAATGTCGTCATACACTAGTATATTTTCTCTTTGTATAATTCACAGGGATATTATCGTTTTATGTGCCAGGCATTTTAAGAAAGATAAGAAATAATGTCTAACGCTTACAGTCATTTGAGGTTTAGTTTATTTGGTCAAAAACACGAAACCATTGTAACAAAAGAGAGAGAGAGAGAGAGAGAGAGAGAGAGAGAGAGAGAGAGAGAGAGAGTCTGTATGTATAGAGAAATTAGTGATCAAGTGGTTCAGTAATTTGATAATTATTGTCTGAACAAGTATTCACCGGATGATATTTGGCTCGCTTCGCGTTGTACAATGCGCGGGTAGTAAAAGGGAACATTGTAGCGTCAAAAGATAAGGACCCTTTTCTCATGACGGCAGTCATATGTCGTATCCTCTATACTCCCAAGCTAAAACATAATTGATGAAAATACTATATGGGATGTAATAAGCAACAATGAGCAAGAATTTTTAAGAAAAAGGGTTGTTCACCATGCACGTGCGTAATCCTGATTTAAAAATAGATAAGCGATATTTGTACGGCGGAAAGGGGGGGGGGGGGTCATCGCAACAAGTTGTTACATATGTATATCACGGTACAATATAAGTAATAATTGGAGGCGGATTATCCTCATTACCAAAGAATCATCAGTTTTGATTTTAAAAATATATATTCATAAAGCTGGAATATGTACTGGAGGAACTAAATCGCTGTATAGCGGGGTGTGACCCGATTTTCGATCATTGGGCGATTTCATTCATCTTGAAAAGGGTACATAATTCGCCTGTCTTACTAAATGTACATTTAAACAAGTACTAGTCAAGTGTTTATGTTAACTCGATAGATTTCTTCTAAAACATTAGATCCAAAGTATAATATACGTAGCTGATACAAAACAAATATATCAAAAAATCTTTGAGACCCTCCCTATGCCAATGGATGAGTTCATTCAAACCGTCTGCCGTTGCGTGAATGGTAAAACGGGACTTCGCGCCATAATATGTGTCATTCAAAGTTTCTTTCGCGGCGATTAATGTACGAGTCTAAATTGGGATCAGAGCACACCGTACCTATCAGCCAAGGCTTTTCGGTTCACTCCGCTCCCCTTAAATGGGAGCGGAGTGAACCAAAAACCCTTGGCTAGCGAATATGGCCGTAGAGTAAAGACTGGAGTTTCAAGATAAAAACGCTCCGTGTGAACACATCACAGGCACGTAGCATCAGGATGGGGAGGGGGGAGGGAACAGACACTTAATTTTAAATATCAGAAATGGAATATCATAGATTTGCCCCCCTTTCACGTTTGCCGCAGCATGTAATAAATGAAACTGAAAATAGTGAATTTTAATAAAAATGAATTGAAGTTAATGGTTTTGAGAATTCATCCTCTTTTAAGTTGCTTGTCAAAATATTTTAGAAGAAGCTGCCCCCACACACTTTCAAAACAATGTTACATGCTTGAATAATTCTTTCTTCTTCCCTCCTTCGAATTTGCATCTTAATATGACAAATACAATTTAAAAATTGACTGTTTTATCTTTACATGAAATTATTTGATACATGTACATTCGTAAAATAATTTTCATTTAATGGAATATTTTAGTTTCAAATGATCAGATATACATGTAAATGCACATGATGGAAGACAACCCTGAAATTTCTTTTTAAATCTGCACTTTCCGTTTATGAATTTACGATCAGCAGTTAAATTGAAATTAATTTCCTATAAGATAAAATTAATCAACTAATTGATGCATGCTTTCAATGAACAACTTTATTCAGTCAGGCAAGCTTTTTAAAAAGCTATTACTAGTTGATTTTACAGTATATAGGGTAGACATATTTAAATAGATATCGTTCGTCATTTATAAAATTAGCTTGGAAGCGCTTATGTTTAACACATGTATTTCAGCGTTTATTATAATGGCGATATCCTTCCGATTATAATATACCTTAATCTACATTAATATTTATATGTAACCCATACCACCTTACATAATTATATTTCCTCACGGTCCTGGAAGTCCTACAGTGAAAAAGGGTCGAACCCCCCCCCCCCCCCCCCCGACCCCGCTCTAGATTCGCGCATGATTTATTTTTCATCAAAATAATGGGATGCACGTTTCAGCACCTTCCGCACACTGGACGCTGACATGAAGTGAAGCTGACCTTCCTCCGTCTTCACTGCGGTTGAAAAGAATCTACATTAAATCGTCTTCATCATCTGTAAATTCTGAATCTATGGAAACTCGCTATTTAAAATGATGTAGTCGTTCAGGATCTGACTGGGATTCTCCAACCAAATATTACGGAGCACTCTCTTCCGTACATGACTTGTACTGGGCCAAGCCTGAAATTATTCCATTGTTGTTGGACACAGCCTCAAAAAACTTCCAACAAGCCAACACGCACTTTAGCTTTCAGATTTCTTATAGTCTTTGCATGAGTTTGGTATGCATCAGCACCGAAAGTCTGATTCCAACTGACCATAATTTACAATTCGAAATTATACATAAAGCAATTAATGAATAACACAATCAAGGTTTAAATAACATATTATGCAGAAATGTAATGAAATCATTTATCAAACAACAATTGAGTATAAATCATTACATTTCATATACCAACAGGATTAATAACAGAGTTTCAATAAGCGCAGAAGTCATTTAAAAGATTAACTGTCCATCTCTGACTGCCTCAGGAGGGATAAAGGCTGCGCGAAATTTAGTACGTTTTTAAAACAAATGTCGAAATATGGGAAAAGTTTTTGTATCAAAAAACACAAAATCAGAAAAAATAAATTTACACAATAATTAAAAATAGTCCGAATGATTGAATTTCAAACCGTGACATGTTCATCATTTAAAAATTTAATCAATTTCTGTGTTGATGTTAAATAGTTGATTATAACTATTCCTTTTATAACTATTTAGAGTTACTAATACACCATTAATCTTTTGTCTGACGATGCTTAAGATTGGGAATATAAACATTTATAATTATCAAAGTTTATACGAATATTGTGTATCAGATAACCCTGTCCAGCACCAACCGTGGGAATCGATTCCTCGGCCGCGAGCGAGAGATCGCTTACGTAATGGCAAATACACAGAGCTCAGAATCGCAGTTAATGCTTGCAGAACTTAACAGAAATGTCTTATCGTCCACGCGTAAAAACTTTAAGAAAAACATGCATACTGTATAACGTTGTAACATTAAAAAAAAAAACTATTTCAGTATTAATATTTATCTATGGAATTCAATGTGCATTACTCTAACGAATGAGCTACGCGGACTCTGCATTGCCTGTTACGTTTTTCAAAAGTTCACGTGAACGTTACATACCTATATAAAAAGTCACCGGACTTTTCAATTTCACACAGCGAGGGTTTTCATTTATTTATTGCGCTATCGTGCAACACCTACCACACGTATTGTTTTAATGGAACTGCATTTTCTTTCAATGCTTTAATTGAGAGTATTTAATTTAACTTTGAACACCATGCTAAATTAGTGCGTTCATTTTCTGGTTCTCCACCACCTCTTTCTTATTCTATTTTACAACTGATAAGATTAAGAACTACACTATTTTTGTAAGCCGATTTATTTCTATTAAATTCTGTATTGTATTTGATATTTTGAATACACAATTGGCCTTGCGTATCTGACAATGACTTATTCAATGCTAAATAAATTAAAATTACATCTGTTGTGTAAGATAAAAGAGTGTGTTCTTGAAACAATATATGTAAACAAAATAAATACTGTAGTTATTATCCAGATTGAATGATGAACGTACAAAGGATCAATGAACATGTGTGTGATAAAGTAAAAGCACAGGAAGCGAGTGTTATTAGACTTCCACGGATCGCATGCATGTCAATTTGGCCGGGATCTTCACGGCCATATGCGGGATATGTATTATATTATTGTGTACACAGAGCTCCGTGGCCATGTTTGCTTAAAATATTTGCAGTTTAGTAACTTATTTTATTTAAACAATATATAACTATTTAACAACTTTGAAAATATACAAAGAGCCCCCTTTTCAATGACACATGTCACAATGTCATACATGTATTTACTGAAATATCTACCGTTTTTAATTATGAAGCTAAAGCAGATTAATTTCATCATTTAAAGATTTCATCATTTTTTGTGTTCGTGTTTTGTGTGCATTTTTTTTTTACAATTATTTAGATTTACTTACCCACCATTAATTTTTTGTCTGGCAATGCTTATGATTGAAAATATAAACATTTATATGTTATAGAACTTCTTTGTGAACCCATATATGAGAGACGCAAATCTTGTGTATAATAACCGCTGACCACTAGATAGTCCAGCCGCGACCAAAGTGACCGATTTTCTCGGCCGCGAGCTAGGGATCAGTTACGTAATGGTACAGAGATCAAAAACCAGGTTAATGCTTGCAGAACTTAATAAGACTGACATATAGCCGTCACGCAAAAACTTTAAGAAAAAAATGTATGCTGTTATGAAACTTTTTCGAATGAATTAAACCATCCCGAATTCAATAATACATTTTCTGTGGTGAATTTATGTCCATTGTACACAATGGCTGAGGTCATTTTAACGCGATTTAAATGAGATTAAATTTTTGAAGAATTTAAAATTCATCCAATCAATTCAAGAAAGATGACATCAGACGCAGAATTGTAAGCGCAACTTAGATATCATGTTTGAAAATTAGTTTGAGGTCATTTTAACGCGATTTAAATGAGATAAAAATATAAAATTCATCGAATCAATTCGAGGAAGATGTCATCAGACGCAGAATTGTAAGTGTAACTTACATATAATGTTTTGAAATTAGCCTGAGGTCATTTTAACACGATTTACTAAAATTTAAATTTTTCCAAAAATTTAAAAATCATCCAATCATTTCGAAAAAGATGTCATTAGACGCGAAATTGTAAGCAAAACTTAGATATCATGCAGAATTGTAAGTGTAACTTACATATAATGTTTTGAAATTAGCCTGATGTCATTTAAACACGATTTATTTAAGTTTAAAATTTTCCAAAAAATTAAAAATTATCCAATCAATTCGAGAAAGATGTCATTAGACGCGGAATTGTAAGTGCAACTTAGATGTTATGTTTGAAAATTAGTTTGAGATCATTTTAACGCGATTTAAATGAAATTAAAATTTTTGAAAAAGTTAAAATTCATCTATTCAATTCGAGGAAGATGTCATTAGACGCAGAATTCTAAGCACAGCCTAAATATTATAATTTAAAACTAGTGTCAGCTCATTTTAACACGATTTAATCGATTTTAAAATTTTCCAAAAATTTAAAATTCATCCAATCAATTCGAGAAAGATGTCATTAGATGTAGAATTGTAAGCTCAACTGAGGTATCATGTTTTAAAATCAGTCTGATGTCATTTTAACGCAATTTAAATGAGTTTAAAATTTTTGAAAAATTAAAAATTTATCCAATCAATTCGAGAAAGATGTCATCAGATGCAGAATTGTAAGCGC
Source organism: Magallana hongkongensis (assembly GCA_015776775.1). Classification (NCBI taxonomy): domain Eukaryota; kingdom Metazoa; phylum Mollusca; class Bivalvia; order Ostreida; family Ostreidae; genus Magallana; species Magallana hongkongensis. The sequence goes on along the minus strand of VIAA01000114.1, from coordinate 99,363 downwards.
AACTGAGGTATCATGTTTTAAAATTAGTCTGAGGTCATTTTAACGCGATTTAAATGAGTTTAAAATTTTTGAAAAATTAAAAATTCATCCAATCAATTCGAGAAAGATGTCATCAAATGCAGAATTGTAAGTGAAACTTAGATATTATGTACTAACGTTGGTCTAATGTCATTTTAACACAATTTAAATGACTTTAAATTTTTTGAAAAATTTAAATTTCATCCGTCCAATTCGAAAAAGATGGTATTTGACGCAGAATTGTAAGTGCAATTTAGATATCATGTTTTAAAATTAGTCTCAGGAAGTTTTAACACGATTTAATTAAATTTAAAATTTTCAAAAAATTCAAATTTCATCCCATCAATTTGAAAAAGATTTCATTAGACGCAGAATTGTGTGTGCAACCGTAGATATTATGTTTTAAAAGCTAGTCTGAGGTCATTATAACACATTTATTATGAATTTTAAAATTTAGTGTCCCTACTCGGAATTTCCAGACAATGATTTTTCTCGTAATGCTAGTCTATCATGTCCTCTTTCATTCCTGAAAATTTCAGCTTTCTATCTTTTTTCGCTTTAAAATACATGTGTGGACAATGAAAACCCATCGAAAGTGTGTTATATATCTTGACCCCGGCTAGCTTCCGCATTCGGAATTTCCGAACCGTAATTTACCCTGTGCGGCTAGATTTGTATATCTTCTACCAATCTGTAAAATTTCAGCTTTCCATCTTTACTCATTTTTGAGGAAATGCGTGGATAAAAAATTTCGTCGAAAACGTGTCCTATATATTGACCCTGGCTAGCTTCCGTACTCGGAATTTCCAGACAATGATTTTCCTCGTGAGGCTAGACGTTCATGTCATCTATCATTTCGAACAATTTCAGCTTTCTATCATTGCTTGTTCTTGAGGAAATGCGTGGACAAGGAGTTTTCGTCTAAAACGTGTCCTATATTTTGACCCCAGTTAGCTTCCGTACTCGGAAGTTTCCAGGAAAATCATTTTCCTCGTGAGGCTAGACTATCGTGTCATCTATCATTCCTGAAAATTTCAGCTTTCTATCATTGCTCAGTTTTTGAGGAGATGCGTGGACAAGGAGTTCTCGTAAAAAACGTGTCCTATATTTTGACCCCAGTTAGCTTCCGTACTCGGAATTTCTGGACAATGATTTTCCTCGTGAGGCTAGACATTCATGTCCTTTTTCATTCCTGAAAATTTCAGCTTTCTATCATTGCTCGTTTTTGAGGAGATGCGCGGACAAGGAGTTCTCGTAAAAAACGTGTCCTATATTTTGACCCCAGTTAGCTTCCGTAGTCGGAATTTCCGGACAATGATTTTCCTCGTGAGGCTAGACATTCATGTCCTTTTTCATTCCTGAAAATTTCAGCTTTCTATCATTGCTCGTTTTTGAGGAGATACGTGGACAAGAACTTTTTTAAAAATTACAAAATGGCGGATAAGTCCAAACCGGAAGTGACTTTTACAAAATAAAAAAATGTATATAAGCTTTAGATGATAATAGATAAATGCTGAAAATTTGACAAAAATCGGACCACGCATCTCCGAGAAATCTTCTGCACAAAAATTGTAAAGAAAAAAAAACTAGAGCAAAGCTCGTTGCAAAGCAACGAGTGGGTTTTCCGCTAATGTCGAAAGCAACGCTAGAAGTACGTCTAAGAAGCAGAGTTCTCAATCTAGTAACAAAGAAACCTAAGTACAAAAAGATAAAAAAAAATCGAATGATTCTTGGTACAACTTAACATGATCCGAATGTTTGTAAGTACGACTTAACCAAAAACCCTTAACCATTTCAAGAACGACTTAACAAAAAAAAAACAATGTGTTTAAGTACGACTTAACAAATTTGACTTCATTTTAGGTACAAGTTTACTTTACCTGGAACTAACCTCTTTTTTACCCCAGAATGCAAAATTAAAATTTATGTAAAAAATCAATTTGTTAAAAAACATAATTCTGAGCAACTTTTCCTCTTCACTGCTTTTCAAAAGGTTGACCTTTCGTACTGTGTGCTCATTGCGTCATTAATTGTCAGAAACTTATCGATGTTAAGTTTACTTTACTGTACTTCTGTGAATATTTTCTATGTAAAATTACTATGAACCAGACAACATTGAAATGGTGAACATTTCAAAGGGCCCCGCTTATGTTATTTCAGAGAATTCTGCTTTGACCTTGACCTATAACTTGAAATTTTTCCAGCTGGCATAGAACTTTTAATTCAATTTCATTCCCCCTAACATACATGCATTTTTGTTCAATCTGACCAAAATTAAGCATATTTGGAAAATAATCTACTATTTAAAACTAATTTTAAAAAGATCTGCTATGACCTTCACATTGACAGACTTGGTTCAAGGTCACCGCACGCCATTTACCAATAAACTCTGTAAAGGTAAAATATTAGCCAAATAGGGGCTAAAAGGAGAGTATATCTATGCTCTTAAAATATGGATTTTTGTGTGATCTGATATGACCTTGACTCTTCATCTACAAATATCATTCGAGGTCATTGCATACATTTTGAACAAAGGCATCATGTGAGTAAAGTATGAGGCTGAATGGAGCAAAGGGAGAGAAGATATACTCCGGACAAGGATTTTTAAAAATATAATTCTGATATGACCTTCACAGTTTCTTTTCACTGAAAATAGGTTCAAGGTCACTACACACCCTTTCACCCTTTACTCAAAAGCTCTGCTTATGTGAAGTCTGAGCCAAATAGGGGTTAGTAGAAATTATATATGCTCTCAAAAAAGGATTTTTGCATGATCCGATATGATCTTCACCCGTTACCTAGAAATTTCATGCAAGGTCACTTGCTAAACTTGCTATTGTCACTGCACATCGTTTTACCATAGAGACACTCTGTGAGTATTAGCCAGATTGGACCAAAGGGAAAAAAGATATGCCCCAGACAAGGATTTTATATATATAATTCTGCTATGACCTTAACCTTATACCTAAAAACATGGTTCAAGGTCACTGCACATCCTTCAACCAAAGGAACCCTGTGGATGAGGTATGAGCCAGATTGGGCCAAGGGGAGAGAAGCTATGCTCCTGTCAAGCCATCTCGGATGGACAGACCGACAAATTGATCACTAGAAGGCGCCCGCATAAACATGCCTTTTTATCTAAAATAGTATCCATGCTATCTGCCCATGGTGAAGAGTCATCAAAACCATTCATTAGCAGAATTTGATTTCCCTCCTTTTTAAGGTGGTATGGGACATCTGTCGATATTAATGTGGATTAAAGTACTATATAATTGAAAACTTTTCACCGGTTTAGAATTTTCAAATTTTACAATATTTAACCAAAAAATAGCTTTTAAAAATATTTGAAAAGGTAAAAATTGTAAAAACCCCAACGGGATTCGAACTCATGACTTACAGGTTCCTAGTAAACCCTCTAACCCACTGTGCTAAGGAGTTTGGTGACCATTTTTGAGAAGAAACTACATGTACTTATATAATTACACTTTATTTTATTGTTTATTTCGATAAACAATACGTCACAACATGGAAGTGTCCCATATCACCTTAAACTCGGAACACCTCTGACCTAATAAGATCTCCGCATTAAATACAAAGTTTGATTTAACTCTAATTTGTTTATCATCAAGAAATTCTGCATCGCTGACAAATAAAGTTTTCTTCTGTATAATGAAATACCAATTAACTGACTATTCGGACAATAGCAAGTTTATTGTCCCATTCCACAGCAACTATTTCCCTTGGCTTTGCCTCATTAAATATTTGCTGTCTTGGGGGACAATAAACTTGCTATTGTCCTCATACCCAGTAAATACTAAATAGGCATATAATATCCCATCCACCTACATTTCATGTTATATAACCTCCCGTTTGTAACCTTCCATTTTACTGTAAAGTCAACATATCTTTCATAGCCGCAATTTTCACAATTTATTTCTGCTTCTCATGTACTTAAAATTAGGGGCCTTAATATTGCTTACCAATTCCAACAAGAGACATCCCTCTAACTATTGATAATCATTAAAATTCATTTCATGAATCTACGCAACAATGATAAACCTTCAAGTACAGTCACTCTCAATTTTACAAAAATATTGACGGTACTTTATCCGAAACTGTTCCTTGTATCTTTAACTTAGTACACTAACATTTTTATGAAAAGACGGTTTGTCTTAGAATAAGAAAGCTAATGCAATTCTGAGAAAAAGAATACCACATATTGCCAATTCCATTGAGGTTTAATAAAAATATGGCCATTTAAATGAACCCACCATTTCCAATTTCCTTTAGTAAACACAGATTTACAGGGTTCTCCATAGTAAAACATCTTTATCTGACCTTTTAGAGGTCAACTTTTGTTCAACCACCTTTAAAAAGAAACCTTATTCAATACAACATATGCCTTCATGATATAATCATGATAAAAGCTTCACATCACTTAGAAATACCCTTACATGTATACCCCCCACCCCCCAATCTTTTGATTTTCATAAAAAGTCATGGTTTGAAATGTTTTACCTAATTTTATGAAACATGTGGCAATTTCCTTGAGTCATTTCTCACACATATTTGAAAACAATCATCAATGATTCTAAAATGTGATCTTTATTTGTTTATTGTATGATTCGTACCATTTTAATTAACAAATAGACAGCTGTCCTGCTTGTGATTTCTTGTTTTCATGAAAAAAGTATAAGCTAACAATCATATTTAGTGAATATCTAATCTATTCTGATTTCTAGTCTTCTTCTAACCATGCTAAAACAGTAAGTTACAACCTACAAGTTAGACATCTGCCTTAAATTAGAATTAAATTCAAACACACCCAGGTAGCTGGAGACAGAGTTGATTTCAATGAAAAATGTTCAAATTTGACATGTTTTTCTACTTTTTTATGCATATATACCTTAGAAAGGTAGAAATAGGTTGTTTCTTGTTCATTTCAAAAGTAATTATCATAGCAGATGTTATTTCAAAGTCAAATGTACATTTACATATCCTACATGTAATCTTAATGCAGACAATTAAATAGAGGGGGGGGGGGGGGGGGGGTTCAATTATGTAAACACATCTAAATATCTTTTTGAAAAAAAAAATAAAGGAAACATAATTGTATACTTTTATTGAAAAACAAATTTTCACAGCAATTATGAATTTCTTTAAACAGCCTTAATTTTGTTTTCATAATTTCTTATCAAACACAAACCACAACATGGCATGATGCTTTCTTCAAGTTCCATTATTGTTCATGCATTATCGGATTTAATTTGATTTACCAGTAAATAGTCTGTAGAACACAAGGAATATGCATGTGGATAGAGGTGACAGGTTAATCTCAGGAGCTGACCCACAAGAATCAACAGGTACCGGTAAAAGCCATGTGGTAACAAGAGTCTGTTTTGAGCTGAAATAAATAAAAAAAATAATTAGCTGTGTTTACATACATGTACTAGTAATAGCTGTGTTTACATTAACATATGCATAGTATTTCTGTAAAAAATACACTGACCATCCAGTGTAATAAGTATGACATATCCCAATACATGACATAACATTTAGGCAGTACAAGATCAAAAATTTGCATATCAAGTCATAATATAATATTAAAAAATTTTCATAGGTATAAACACTTATCAAATTGAGAAAGAGAGAGAGTTTGAGAGAGAGAGTTTATTACCGTACTTGTAGTGCAACAGTCAATATTTCAATTCGTAAATTACAAACGAATATTACCCACCGAACAGCGTCAAAGTACATGTACTGGTATTAGCTTCTGGTATACCATTTTTTATCAATTCCACTGTGTATTTTTTGTTTGCAAATAAATTTAGCGACGGTTTTTGTTTATTTTCTTATAAATTACATGTTTTAAAAATAATACTACGTGTAATAAGCATAAAACATGTATGAGTAAACTTAATGAAGAATTTTTAATAGATTATTTTTCAAAGAATGTGGTACATTACATGTATGTCAATCTTTATAAAACTAGCGTATATTTCGTGCGCCATAAATTGCAAGTTTTTTGTAAATATCATTTACTTGCATGATAGGTATATATGGTCTAACCAAAATTTTCTTCATAAAGCTACAGCTGTATGTACCATATATATGTTTTGTCACAAGTATACATTTTAAAAAAAAAATACCCAAATTCCAACAGTTTAAATAAACTCAACTCATTCTCTGATAAGTTCATTGTGTTTTGTGCGTGCATATCTTATTTGTCTGCTGCAACAGCAGCCAATCAGCGGTAAGCTGAATCCACAAAAAGAAAGTTTGTGTTTTAGGAGCGGGTAAATTGTTTATGCGACACTGTCAAGAAAACCACACCAAATAATAACAAGAAACATAAATATTCACTTAAATGTATTCTGTTGTAAAGTAAAGGTTTTTAACACTTATTGCATCTTGCAAAACATGTGATGACCTTAATCATCTGTCATATATCTGATATACATGTATATGTAAAAGATGGGAGAAATAACGACAGAACAAAGTGGGATTCGAACCTGGCCCTCTGAATCTCTAGTCAAGTGCTCTACCAACTGAGCTACATGTATCTGGCACCGGTATTCAAACCAGTCTGACCGTCACATTCCTCCCCCTTAAATGATCTTCACCCTCGAAGATCATCCCTGGCAGGATCGAGTTAACCTGTTAGTTCCAGGGGTTGGTCACAACACCAATATTGTAACAGGATGGGAGAAATAATGAAGGGATTTGAACCTGGGCCCCCTGAATCTCTAGTCAGGTGCTCTACCAACTGAGCTATCTGGCACTGGTATTCAAACCGGTCTGATCGTCACATATATAAAGAATTATTTTAAACAATGTTGTTCAATTAAAAATAACACTCGCAACCTTCAGTTTTTGTCTGTAATTAATCAATATTGGCGTGCGATCAGTTCTCGCCGAGTACCATTTCTCACCAGTGCATTGTTACGTCATTTTATCAACACATAAAATTATATACGAAAATATGATGTAACAGTGCACCAGCGAGAAATGGTCTTCGGCGAGAACTGCTCGCACGCCAGTACTGCCAGTAGTCAGATTAAAAAAAGAGAATAAAAAATTACATTTAAAACATTAACAAGGACAATTTAAGTACACATCATAACTGCTAAACAAGAAAAATTATGTGAACTGGTAGAATGGTTGACATAGTTCTAACTTGGAACCTACATGTACAAGTACATGTACCGGGTACCCGTTGGTCTGCTATACTCTGTCCCGAGTTTTTGCTTCCACCACTTTTTGCATGATATTTCAATAATAGTAAAGACCTTTGTGCTCAAACTACGTTCATCCACTAATATAAAAAATGTCCAGATGATCTGTTTTGAAACGCACCCTCTACCGCTTCAGGTTTCAATACACATCACGAAATTGAAAGTCTACGGAGATTTTGCATTGCAACAGCCATTAATAAGCCCGGATGATAACGTTAAAAAATTGCGCGATGTATTCCGAGTGTATTTCGAATGGAGAAAAGATGTAAACATTCCCCATTATAAATCTCCGTAAGGAATCTGTTTTCGTTCTTGTGAATTTTTCTGAGTGGAAAGGGATAATTGTTCAGTGAAGATATCTTGGATAAATTCCCTTTTAACGATTTCAACTGTATTTCTTTCACAGGTATGTGTAATTTTATTAAAAATCATCAAAAAGCGATGGAAGCAATAACTTGGGACAGACTATAAACCTCTTTAATGATACAATGATCGGCATCATAAAGATATTAAAGTCATGTTTTAACTCTGAAGTCTGAAGTATACAATGATATGTTTCTAATTAGACCCTGCTTTGAATTTTGAGTTGAAAATTCACAATCTGTTATTTTTTTAAATAGATAAATTCAGTTACCCTTTCCAGTCCCCCATGAACCTCTAGCGAGTCTAAACACCCATGAAACATGTAAAAATTACACGTTATTAAACAAACACCCACACCATAACAAAAACATCTAACAGTGTGCACGTACTTACATGTACATCTATACTATATACTAAATTTTAACCAGTTAACAAGAAACTTTAAAAGTAGTAAAAGCCTCACCTTCTTCAGTAACATCCACATAAATCACACACTTTAATGTCCATCTTTTCTCCTTTATTACTCGTAGCTTATCAACGGCTGATCGTCGACAGAAGTGTGGCTGTCAGAATTTCCTCGTAAACGATTCACACGAGAAAAATATCCTCCTTAAACAAATAGGCCTATGTAGTATTGTTCCCTGTGCATGTTCATATGTTTCACAGCAAATTGAAAATGCATGTGTACACCGAAAGAATACACAACTTCTCTTCTGCATTACGGCTCTCTCTTTTCTCCGTTCGTTACTGTTTACATTCGGCGCGCGCGCGGGGGTCACAAACAGGGGCGCCCCGACAAATAGTTGCACATAGAACGTTTAAATAATGTGTGTTCATTGAATTCATAAATGATATAGATGAAAAAAATGAAATTGAATCACAAAAATTTATCTAAGACGCAACACAACGTAATGCAGTAAATGCCTGGGCCTTAATGTGGCATTTGTTCGCTTGTGTGTCTATGCAGACATATTAACTCGTTCATGTACGATTCTCACATATTTGTTTTATGAAATTTGAAAACAAATATAGGACAGATCTTGTTTAATTTGATACCAAATGACATTATTTAATATATTAACAATAACTAAATTAATTTTTTCTCATAAAATGATAACGATTTTTGCTATCAGAAAAATACGTGTATGAGCTGCTGACCCCTAATTATAGGGGCCAGCCCTTTTTTCTTAATTTTAAATGAAAGCTCTCGTTATTCTAAACAACTTTTGTTCTATATGTATTAACAAAATATTTTTAGTTTAAAGGTTATAATACAAAAAGCAACAAAATTTCAGCCCCGAAAAAATCTTAAACTTTGGCGACAAATAGCTCAAAAACTAACAAAGAAATTACCAAAATTTTCATGCCAGCAAAATTATAAAATGTTACCGACAATTTCGCCAAATTTCATGCATCTATCATCTGTAGTTCCCGAGATCAACTCTGGACAAAAGACCCCCCAATTTTCAATTAAAGGGCAATAACTCATAACCGGAAGTGAATTTTAAAAATTTGAAAAAAACGTCTAGAGATATTAATATCATCTACATACCCTGAAAGTTTCATAGCAATCAGACAAAAAATGTTCGAGAAATCTCGTGCACAAAATTTGCGGGAAAAAAAAAAAAATAATAATAAGAAACAGTAGAATAACAGAAGGGTTTTCCGTTGAAAAACGGAAAACCCTAAAAAGTGAAAAAGAAACATTACAATAATAGAAGGGTCTTCCGCTGAAGACGGAAGACCCTAAAAACCTTACAATCACTATAAGATCTTCCGTTGGAAACGGAAGACCTTAATAAAAAGAAACATTACAATCACTATAAGGTCTTCCGTTGGAAACGGAAGACCTTAAAAACCTTACAATCACTATAAGGTCTTCCGTTGGAAACGGAAGACCTTAATAATAACTAGATTCGATCTCGTTGCGAGCAACGAGTGGGTCTTCCGTCCGATTTTTGAATAGATTAGATCAAACTTATCAATTCAAAGATAAAACCGTAGATCGAAGCGAAAAATAGTAAAAAAAAAAATTTGCGGCACTCGGGGCTTGAACCCGGGTCGCCTGGGCCATGTCCACGACTCTATCGACTGAGCTACTCGGACTCTCGCTTCAGGACTTTGACGCTTAATTTCTCGAGAACGCCTTCATTGATTTTAAAACAAATTACATATTCTGAATAAGTGTCAGTGTCACTATGAGATGTAACAATTGCAAAGAAAAATATTAAAAAACTAGAGCAAAGCTCGTTGCAAAGCAACGAGTGGGTTTTCCGCTAATGTCGAAAGCAACGCTAGAAGTACGTCTAAGAAGCAGAGTTCTCAATCTAGTAACAAAGAAACCTAAGTACAAAAAGATAAAAAAAAATCGAATGATTCTTGGTACAACTTAACATGATCCGAATGTTTGTAAGTACGACTTAACCAAAAACCCTTAACCATTTCAAGAACGACTTAACAAAAAAAAAACAATGTGTTTAAGTACGACTTAACAAATTTGACTTCATTTTAGGTACAAGTTTACTTTACCTGGAACTAACCTCTTTTTTACCCCAGAATGCAAAATTAAAATTTATGTAAAAAATCAATTTGTTAAAAAACATAATTCTGAGCAACTTTTCCTCTTCACTGCTTTTCAAAAGGTTGACCTTTCGTACTGTGTGCTCATTGCGTCATTAATTGTCAGAAACTTATCGATGTTAAGTTTACTTTACTGTACTTCTGTGAATATTTTCTATGTAAAATTACTATGAACCAGACAACATTGAAATGGTGAACATTTCAAAGGGCCCCGCTTATGTTATTTCAGAGAATTCTGCTTTGACCTTGACCTATAACTTGAAATTTTTCCAGCTGGCATAGAACTTTTAATTCAATTTCATTCCCCCTAACATACATGCATTTTTGTTCAATCTGACCAAAATTAAGCATATTTGGAAAATAATCTACTATTTAAAACTAATTTTAAAAAGATCTGCTATGACCTTCACATTGACAGACTTGGTTCAAGGTCACCGCACGCCATTTACCAATAAACTCTGTAAAGGTAAAATATTAGCCAAATAGGGGCTAAAAGGAGAGTATATCTATGCTCTTAAAATATGGATTTTTGTGTGATCTGATATGACCTTGACTCTTCATCTACAAATATCATTCGAGGTCATTGCATACATTTTGAACAAAGGCATCATGTGAGTAAAGTATGAGGCTGAATGGAGCAAAGGGAGAGAAGATATACTCCGGACAAGGATTTTTAAAAATATAATTCTGATATGACCTTCACAGTTTCTTTTCACTGAAAATAGGTTCAAGGTCACTACACACCCTTTCACCCTTTACTCAAAAGCTCTGCTTATGTGAAGTCTGAGCCAAATAGGGGTTAGTAGAAATTATATATGCTCTCAAAAAAGGATTTTTGCATGATCCGATATGATCTTCACCCGTTACCTAGAAATTTCATGCAAGGTCACTTGCTAAACTTGCTATTGTCACTGCACATCGTTTTACCATAGAGACACTCTGTGAGTATTAGCCAGATTGGACCAAAGGGAAAAAAGATATGCCCCAGACAAGGATTTTATATATATAATTCTGCTATGACCTTAACCTTATACCTAAAAACATGGTTCAAGGTCACTGCACATCCTTCAACCAAAGGAACCCTGTGGATGAGGTATGAGCCAGATTGGGCCAAGGGGAGAGAAGCTATGCTCCTGTCAAGCCATCTCGGATGGACAGACCGACAAATTGATCACTAGAAGGCGCCCGCATAAACATGCCTTTTTATCTAAAATAGTATCCATGCTATCTGCCCATGGTGAAGAGTCATCAAAACCATTCATTAGCAGAATTTGATTTCCCTCCTTTTTAAGGTGGTATGGGACATCTGTCGATATTAATGTGGATTAAAGTACTATATAATTGAAAACTTTTCACCGGTTTAGAATTTTCAAATTTTACAATATTTAACCAAAAAATAGCTTTTAAAAATATTTGAAAAGGTAAAAATTGTAAAAACCCCAACGGGATTCGAACTCATGACTTACAGGTTCCTAGTAAACCCTCTAACCCACTGTGCTAAGGAGTTTGGTGACCATTTTTGAGAAGAAACTACATGTACTTATATAATTACACTTTATTTTATTGTTTATTTCGATAAACAATACGTCACAACATGGAAGTGTCCCATATCACCTTAAACTCGGAACACCTCTGACCTAATAAGATCTCCGCATTAAATACAAAGTTTGATTTAACTCTAATTTGTTTATCATCAAGAAATTCTGCATCGCTGACAAATAAAGTTTTCTTCTGTATAATGAAATACCAATTAACTGACTATTCGGACAATAGCAAGTTTATTGTCCCATTCCACAGCAACTATTTCCCTTGGCTTTGCCTCATTAAATATTTGCTGTCTTGGGGGACAATAAACTTGCTATTGTCCTCATACCCAGTAAATACTAAATAGGCATATAATATCCCATCCACCTACATTTCATGTTATATAACCTCCCGTTTGTAACCTTCCATTTTACTGTAAAGTCAACATATCTTTCATAGCCGCAATTTTCACAATTTATTTCTGCTTCTCATGTACTTAAAATTAGGGGCCTTAATATTGCTTACCAATTCCAACAAGAGACATCCCTCTAACTATTGATAATCATTAAAATTCATTTCATGAATCTACGCAACAATGATAAACCTTCAAGTACAGTCACTCTCAATTTTACAAAAATATTGACGGTACTTTATCCGAAACTGTTCCTTGTATCTTTAACTTAGTACACTAACATTTTTATGAAAAGACGGTTTGTCTTAGAATAAGAAAGCTAATGCAATTCTGAGAAAAAGAATACCACATATTGCCAATTCCATTGAGGTTTAATAAAAATATGGCCATTTAAATGAACCCACCATTTCCAATTTCCTTTAGTAAACACAGATTTACAGGGTTCTCCATAGTAAAACATCTTTATCTGACCTTTTAGAGGTCAACTTTTGTTCAACCACCTTTAAAAAGAAACCTTATTCAATACAACATATGCCTTCATGATATAATCATGATAAAAGCTTCACATCACTTAGAAATACCCTTACATGTATACCCCCCACCCCCCAATCTTTTGATTTTCATAAAAAGTCATGGTTTGAAATGTTTTACCTAATTTTATGAAACATGTGGCAATTTCCTTGAGTCATTTCTCACACATATTTGAAAACAATCATCAATGATTCTAAAATGTGATCTTTATTTGTTTATTGTATGATTCGTACCATTTTAATTAACAAATAGACAGCTGTCCTGCTTGTGATTTCTTGTTTTCATGAAAAAAGTATAAGCTAACAATCATATTTAGTGAATATCTAATCTATTCTGATTTCTAGTCTTCTTCTAACCATGCTAAAACAGTAAGTTACAACCTACAAGTTAGACATCTGCCTTAAATTAGAATTAAATTCAAACACACCCAGGTAGCTGGAGACAGAGTTGATTTCAATGAAAAATGTTCAAATTTGACATGTTTTTCTACTTTTTTATGCATATATACCTTAGAAAGGTAGAAATAGGTTGTTTCTTGTTCATTTCAAAAGTAATTATCATAGCAGATGTTATTTCAAAGTCAAATGTACATTTACATATCCTACATGTAATCTTAATGCAGACAATTAAATAGAGGGGGGGGGGGGGGGGGTTCAATTATGTAAACACATCTAAATATCTTTTTGAAAAAAAAAATAAAGGAAACATAATTGTATACTTTTATTGAAAAACAAATTTTCACAGCAATTATGAATTTCTTTAAACAGCCTTAATTTTGTTTTCATAATTTCTTATCAAACACAAACCACAACATGGCATGATGCTTTCTTCAAGTTCCATTATTGTTCATGCATTATCGGATTTAATTTGATTTACCAGTAAATAGTCTGTAGAACACAAGGAATATGCATGTGGATAGAGGTGACAGGTTAATCTCAGGAGCTGACCCACAAGAATCAACAGGTACCGGTAAAAGCCATGTGGTAACAAGAGTCTGTTTTGAGCTGAAATAAATAAAAAAAATAATTAGCTGTGTTTACATACATGTACTAGTAATAGCTGTGTTTACATTAACATATGCATAGTATTTCTGTAAAAAATACACTGACCATCCAGTGTAATAAGTATGACATATCCCAATACATGACATAACATTTAGGCAGTACAAGATCAAAAATTTGCATATCAAGTCATAATATAATATTAAAAAATTTTCATAGGTATAAACACTTATCAAATTGAGAAAGAGAGAGAGTTTGAGAGAGAGAGTTTATTACCGTACTTGTAGTGCAACAGTCAATATTTCAATTCGTAAATTACAAACGAATATTACCCACCGAACAGCGTCAAAGTACATGTACTGGTATTAGCTTCTGGTATACCATTTTTTATCAATTCCACTGTGTATTTTTTGTTTGCAAATAAATTTAGCGACGGTTTTTGTTTATTTTCTTATAAATTACATGTTTTAAAAATAATACTACGTGTAATAAGCATAAAACATGTATGAGTAAACTTAATGAAGAATTTTTAATAGATTATTTTTCAAAGAATGTGGTACATTACATGTATGTCAATCTTTATAAAACTAGCGTATATTTCGTGCGCCATAAATTGCAAGTTTTTTGTAAATATCATTTACTTGCATGATAGGTATATATGGTCTAACCAAAATTTTCTTCATAAAGCTACAGCTGTATGTACCATATATATGTTTTGTCACAAGTATACATTTTAAAAAAAAATACCCAAATTCCAACAGTTTAAATAAACTCAACTCATTCTCTGATAAGTTCATTGTGTTTTGTGCGTGCATATCTTATTTGTCTGCTGCAACAGCAGCCAATCAGCGGTAAGCTGAATCCACAAAAAGAAAGTTTGTGTTTTAGGAGCGGGTAAATTGTTTATGCGACACTGTCAAGAAAACCACACCAAATAATAACAAGAAACATAAATATTCACTTAAATGTATTCTGTTGTAAAGTAAAGGTTTTTAACACTTATTGCATCTTGCAAAACATGTGATGACCTTAATCATCTGTCATATATCTGATATACATGTATATGTAAAAGATGGGAGAAATAACGACAGAACAAAGTGGGATTCGAACCTGGCCCTCTGAATCTCTAGTCAAGTGCTCTACCAACTGAGCTACATGTATCTGGCACCGGTATTCAAACCAGTCTGACCGTCACATTCCTCCCCCTTAAATGATCTTCACCCTCGAAGATCATCCCTGGCAGGATCGAGTTAACCTGTTAGTTCCAGGGGTTGGTCACAACACCAATATTGTAACAGGATGGGAGAAATAATGAAGGGATTTGAACCTGGGCCCCCTGAATCTCTAGTCAGGTGCTCTACCAACTGAGCTATCTGGCACTGGTATTCAAACCGGTCTGATCGTCACATATATAAAGAATTATTTTAAACAATGTTGTTCAATTAAAAATAACACTCGCAACCTTCAGTTTTTGTCTGTAATTAATCAATATTGGCGTGCGATCAGTTCTCGCCGAGTACCATTTCTCACCAGTGCATTGTTACGTCATTTTATCAACACATAAAATTATATACGAAAATATGATGTAACAGTGCACCAGCGAGAAATGGTCTTCGGCGAGAACTGCTCGCACGCCAGTACTGCCAGTAGTCAGATTAAAAAAAGAGAATAAAAAATTACATTTAAAACATTAACAAGGACAATTTAAGTACACATCATAACTGCTAAACAAGAAAAATTATGTGAACTGGTAGAATGGTTGACATAGTTCTAACTTGGAACCTACATGTACAAGTACATGTACCGGGTACCCGTTGGTCTGCTATACTCTGTCCCGAGTTTTTGCTTCCACCACTTTTTGCATGATATTTCAATAATAGTAAAGACCTTTGTGCTCAAACTACGTTCATCCACTAATATAAAAAATGTCCAGATGATCTGTTTTGAAACGCACCCTCTACCGCTTCAGGTTTCAATACACATCACGAAATTGAAAGTCTACGGAGATTTTGCATTGCAACAGCCATTAATAAGCCCGGATGATAACGTTAAAAAATTGCGCGATGTATTCCGAGTGTATTTCGAATGGAGAAAAGATGTAAACATTCCCCATTATAAATCTCCGTAAGGAATCTGTTTTCGTTCTTGTGAATTTTTCTGAGTGGAAAGGGATAATTGTTCAGTGAAGATATCTTGGATAAATTCCCTTTTAACGATTTCAACTGTATTTCTTTCACAGGTATGTGTAATTTTATTAAAAATCATCAAAAAGCGATGGAAGCAATAACTTGGGACAGACTATAAACCTCTTTAATGATACAATGATCGGCATCATAAAGATATTAAAGTCATGTTTTAACTCTGAAGTCTGAAGTATACAATGATATGTTTCTAATTAGACCCTGCTTTGAATTTTGAGTTGAAAATTCACAATCTGTTATTTTTTTAAATAGATAAATTCAGTTACCCTTTCCAGTCCCCCATGAACCTCTAGCGAGTCTAAACACCCATGAAACATGTAAAAATTACACGTTATTAAACAAACACCCACACCATAACAAAAACATCTAACAGTGTGCACGTACTTACATGTACATCTATACTATATACTAAATTTTAACCAGTTAACAAGAAACTTTAAAAGTAGTAAAAGCCTCACCTTCTTCAGTAACATCCACATAAATCACACACTTTAATGTCCATCTTTTCTCCTTTATTACTCGTAGCTTATCAACGGCTGATCGTCGACAGAAGTGTGGCTGTCAGAATTTCCTCGTAAACGATTCACACGAGAAAAATATCCTCCTTAAACAAATAGGCCTATGTAGTATTGTTCCCTGTGCATGTTCATATGTTTCACAGCAAATTGAAAATGCATGTGTACACCGAAAGAATACACAACTTCTCTTCTGCATTACGGCTCTCTCTTTTCTCCGTTCGTTACTGTTTACATTCGGCGCGCGCGCGGGGGTCACAAACAGGGGCGCCCCGACAAATAGTTGCACATAGAACGTTTAAATAATGTGTGTTCATTGAATTCATAAATGATATAGATGAAAAAAATGAAATTGAATCACAAAAATTTATCTAAGACGCAACACAACGTAATGCAGTAAATGCCTGGGCCTTAATGTGGCATTTGTTCGCTTGTGTGTCTATGCAGACATATTAACTCGTTCATGTACGATTCTCACATATTTGTTTTATGAAATTTGAAAACAAATATAGGACAGATCTTGTTTAATTTGATACCAAATGACATTATTTAATATATTAACAATAACTAAATTAATTTTTTCTCATAAAATGATAACGATTTTTGCTATCAGAAAAATACGTGTATGAGCTGCTGACCCCTAATTATAGGGGCCAGCCCTTTTTTCTTAATTTTAAATGAAAGCTCTCGTTATTCTAAACAACTTTTGTTCTATATGTATTAACAAAATATTTTTAGTTTAAAGGTTATAATACAAAAAGCAACAAAATTTCAGCCCCGAAAAAATCTTAAACTTTGGCGACAAATAGCTCAAAAACTAACAAAGAAATTACCAAAATTTTCATGCCAGCAAAATTATAAAATGTTACCGACAATTTCGCCAAATTTCATGCATCTATCATCTGTAGTTCCCGAGATCAACTCTGGACAAAAGACCCCCCAATTTTCAATTAAAGGGCAATAACTCATAACCGGAAGTGAATTTTAAAAATTTGAAAAAAACGTCTAGAGATATTAATATCATCTACATACCCTGAAAGTTTCATAGCAATCAGACAAAAAATGTTCGAGAAATCTCGTGCACAAAATTTGCGGGAAAAAAAAAAAAATAATAATAAGAAACAGTAGAATAACAGAAGGGTTTTCCGTTGAAAAACGGAAAACCCTAATAAAAAGGTCATTTTAACACGAATTACTTAAATTTAAAATTTTTAAAAAATTTAAAAATCATCCAATCAATTCAACAAACATGTCATCAGACGCAGAATTGTAAGCACAACTTAGATATTATGTTTTGAAATAAGTCTGAGGTCATTTTAACGCGATTTAAATGAGTTTAAATTTTTTGAAAAATTTAAAATTCATTCGATCAATTCGAAAAAGATGTCAGCAGACGCAAAATTGTAAGCGCAACCTATAAATTATGTTTTAAAATTAGTCTGAGATCATTTTAACACGATTTAATTAAATTTTAAATTTTTTAAAAAATTAAATTTCATCTTATTTATTCGAGAAAGATTTCATTGGACACAAAATTGTAAGCGCAACTTAGATATTATGTTTTAAAATTAGTCTGAGGTCATTTTATTACGATTTAATTAAATTTAAAATTTTAAAAAAAATTAAATTTCATCCCATCAATTTGAAAACGATTTTATTAGACGCAGAATTTAAGTGCAACTTAGATAATATGTTTTAAAATTAGTCTGAGGTCATTATTACACATCCCTTGAGTTGTAAAATTTAGCTTCCCTACTCGGAATTTCCGGACAATGATTTTCCTCGTAAAACTAGATGTTCATGTCATCTATCATTTCTGAAAATGTCAGCTTCCTTTCTTTGCTCGTTTTTGAGGAAATGTGTGGACAAGGAGTATTCGTCAAAAACGTGTCCTATATTTTGACCCCAGCTAGCTTCCGTACTCGTAGTTTCCGGACAATGATTTTCCTAGTGAGGCTAGATGTTTATGTTATCTATCATTCCTGAAAATTTCAGCTTCCTATCCATGCTCGTTTTTGAGGAAATGTGTGGACAAGGAGTATTCGTCAAAAATGTGTCCTATAATTTGACCCCAGCTAGCTTCCGTACTCGGAATTTCCGGACAATGATTTTCCTAGTGAGGCTAGATGTTCATGTTATCTATCATTCCTGAAAATTTCAGCTTCCTATCTTTGCTCGTTTTTGAGAAAATGTGTGGACAAGAACTTTTTTAAAAATGACAAAATGGCGGATAAGTCCGAACCGGAAGTTATTTATACAAAATAAAAAAAAGCGTATCAAGTTTAGATGATAATAGATCGATGCTGAAAATTTGACAAAAATCGGACCACCCATCTCCGAGAAATCTTCTGCACAAAAATTGTAAAGAAAAAAAAAAGAATAAAAAAAAAAGTGAAAAAGAAACATTACAATAATAGAAGGGTCTTCCGCTGAAGACGGAAGACCCTAAAAACATTACAATCACTATAAGGTCTTCCGTTGGAAACGGAAGACCTTAAAAATCGCATCACAAAAATACAACAGTAAACGTGAACTTACAAAGCGATTGAATAGATGTGTAGATTCAGCACGTAGGGTGGGTTTTGAATTTTGTTGGTCTGTCGTATTTGATACACTTACACTAAAGTGTGTACGAGTATATCTAAACAATAAACATAAACAAAAAGTAGAGATCAATACGGAAAAAAATTAACGTAACCCGCGTTCTGTAATGTGGCTATCTTTATAGCCCGCGTGTATCACCGATGAAAGCATTTTATTAGGGCCCCGCAAGGATTTGCGGGTGCCCTATAGTAATCACTCTGTCACTCTTCCGTTCACAAATTTTCTGTTTTTTTCTAATAACTTTTTTCATGGTTGCCCAATCAAGCTCAAATTTGGTATGGTAGTTCAGTAGGCAGAAATACATATTTTGATGCTAAGTTTGGTTCTCTATATCTTCTGGTTTGGAGCTGGGGTGGTGGGATAGATTCCTTAACTATGCATTAAGAATGAATGGGCAAAGAGAGATAACTGCTGAGAATGTTACCATTGTATACTTGGAAGGCTGTGCAATATTTGTCCTTTGGGATTAATTAACCTTCCACAGGAAGAAAATCCTAAGCTTTATCTTTATCTGTCACATTGAGATTAATTACTGCACTGCCTGTGTCTGCAAATGAACTTTGTTTTGAAGTTAAGGTCAATTTTGAATGATGTGTAGTATTGTGTACATTCTTTGAAATATGGATTTAAAATATGATATTCATACTTTATTTTGGTTCAAATACCGTACACAATGATTTATGATAATTTTATTGAATTCTAAAATCAAGATATATATTAGGATATCCTTTTTCACTATTTTATTTTCATGGCGTCGAGCGAAGCTCGAAAGCCATCTAGGGATCGTATGTCCGGAAGTTACATTTTTAGGAGCCAAACAACTCAAATGAGTGCAAAGTTTTCGTATGTGTTTGAAGAAAAATAGGATGACATACTTCAATTTCGAGCAGAACTGTACGTCAACAAAACAAGTTTGCAGATTCGAAATGGTTGCCGTCTTTAAAAATGTTCACATTTTATTGAAAACAATATGTCTCGGTTTCAGCGGATGAATACACTAGCACCGAGACACATGCGATAGCTGAGCTTACATACTCAATTTGGTTATGAAATGTACTAGCCTGCAAAATTGATTATTTTGTATCCATATCGAAAATTGACAATGCACAAATGTTTGATTTTGTAGAAAAAAACTTCCTAATCGAGCGATAAGTACATCTACAACCAAAAGTTATTTTAAACCAACTAGTGAACTACTTTCTCTTTGTAAACAACGTGAATGGGTGCAATCGGCAATCCTCGGCTGATTCCTCTACGCTTCATACAAACGTTAATGTCGAGTGCGATGCGAGTAGTTCCGAGTGTGAATGGGTGCTTTCTTTTATCTACCCCTGATCTTTTCGGCCCGTGTCATTTGGACCCTTGTGAATTTTAGATGAAATTGATAATAAGAGACAGAGTGGTTATCAGCAGTATACAATATATAAAATTAAACACAATAATAATTTTAATATTTATTTCCATATAAATAGAGAAAAAAAATCTAAAAAATTTTTAACTCCTAAGATATTTCTATAAACTTAAATTTTCAATTGAAATTCAAAACTTTTTAAGAATTAGGTGAGCAAATTTGTAATGAATTGTAATTTTATTAGTTATGTGATAAATAACATTTTCTAATTTTTTTTAAAGTTGACTAATGTATTTTTTTTTTAATTTTCGATAATTTATAAAAAAAATAACAGCTTTTGCACTTGGTCATTTTTGGCAAAATATTGCATATAGGGTACCCTGATTGTACGGATAAGTCCTCCTACAGTTTTCAAAATAGGAAGTTGTTCTTTTGTAGATCAATTATACATATATCAGAGGTATGCATATTGCTAGGATTTTGATTTTCGATAATTTATGAAAAAAATACCAGCTTTTGAACTTGGTCATTTTTTGGCAAAATATTGCATATAGGGTACCCTGATTGTACGGATAAGTCCTCCTACAGTTTTCAAAATAGGATGTTGTTCTTTTGAAGATCAATTAAACATATATTAGAGGTATGCATATTGCTAGGATTTTGATTTTCAATAATTTATGAAAAAAATACCAGCTTTTGAACTTAATCATTTTTGGCAAAATATTGCATATAGGGTACCCTCATTGTACGGATAAATCCTCCTACAGTTCTCAAGATAGGCAATTTTTCTTTTGCAGATCAGTTATACATATATCAGAGGTGTGCATATTGCTAGGATTTTGGTTACTGATAATTTATGAAAAAAATACCAGCTTTTGAATTTAGTCATTTTTTGGCAAAATATTGCATAAAGCGTACCCTCATTGTACGGATAACTCCTCTTACAGTTTTCAAGATAAGAAGTTGTTCTTTTGAAGATCAGTTATACATATATCAGAGGCATGCATATTGCTAGGATTTTGATTTTCGATAATTTATGAAAAAAATACCAGCTTTTGAAGTTAGTCAATTTTTAGCAAAATATTGCATATAGGGTAACCTCATTGTACGGATAACTATTCCTACAGTTTTATAGATAAAAAGTTGTTCTTTTGCAGATTAATTGTACATGTATCAGAGGTGTGCATAATTCTTGGATTTTTATTTCTGATTATTTATGAAAAAAATACCAGCTTTTGAACTAATTTTTTTTTAGCCAAATATTGCATATGGGGTACTTTATTTCACTGGATATGGGTTGACATGGATTATGGATACAGTTCGCATATAAAAAGAAAACCCGGTTAGCTGTCACATTGACAGCTTTTCACGTGTTAAAAAAATTATTTAGGTTTTTACTCTTCAAATTAACTTTAACTCGACGCCATTGTGGCCCTTCAGGCCTTTGATTTAATTATTAATTTTATTTTTTCCTGCCTTTATGCTGTTAATTTTAACAGGTAATCAGATAATAACCCCATTCTGTCATTTCTGAAAAAAAAATATTATTGTAAATTTAGAAGAAAAGGATGAGAGAGCAGAACAATTAATCCCCTGGGATTAATTGTCTTGCCTGCTGCAGAAAATTTAGAGACTTATCTCTATCTGTCATATGAAGATTAATGAACACCTTTGTCTGCAACTGTCATGTTTGTTTTGAAGTTGATGTCAACCCTGGGTGATACAATGTATTTGCATTCACTGAAGGCTTGCATTTTATAAAACACCTGTTTAAATCTTTTTTAAATACGCATTTAATTTAGTTTTTTTAATCAGACATGAGGTTATCCCTGTTTTATGCAGATACAAGGTTACTGTTTAGAGTTTTTGGACATTTAGGAATTAATTTGAAATTTTAAAAATACAGTTGTTACTTATAATTTTCATTTATTTTTTTTTACCACCTTATATATATTGCAGTTCTTTACATCTTATGCTGGGCATTTATTTTTCATCATTGTTAATATAAAGAGGATGGCATTCAAAGTTTCTCTCACTTCTCTATATTAATTGTCATAGCGGGGCCCTTCCTGACTGGTCAGTTTTCTAGTTTTATAAGAATTAAGTGTTGATAACGTATAAAATAGAAGAGAAATCATGACAATAATTTAACACCATAACATTCAAGTTTCCAAACCAGCTATAATTGATTTTAAACTTGCTTCAGAACTATGAAAATACTTTTAAAAAAGTAATATTAGTAAGTATGCGATAAAATTTCCGTGCAATAGGTTAATTAAAAAGAATGAATATTTCTTTTTTTGAAATTAAATTTGTGTATGCAATTTGACAATGCCCCGAAATTGTGGAAACACAGGAATTCATCGAATTTGACCATCTTTATGTTTGTTACATGTTTGCTTATTTAACTTTGATGTATTTAAAGGTTGGGGAGAAGTTTGATATTTGTTTTCCTTAGATATCCTTTATCTATCTTTCTTATGTTCGGGGGGGGGGGGGGGGGGTTATTGCATGTGGAGTCACCAGATGTGTGCAGATTTTCAACTATATCTGGGTATTCAAAATGTTTTGATCTCTTTTGTTAGAATTGTAATAAATCTAGAATTGTGGAAAATTATTAATTAATTCTACTTCAATCAATTAAAGACGATGAAAGGATGTAAAGAAGAAAAAAATAAAATGCAAAAAAAATTGACGTTCGTGACACCGTGACGTTTTCGACGAGCTACATCACAGTCGTGTTAACATCTCTTACTAAAATTGTCGTAAAATGCTTAAAACACACATGATCTTGGATATTTTTGTATATTTGTATTCAGAAAGAGTGGAATAATCAGAATTGACAAAAAAGTGAGTTTGTGAAATTTGACCTTAAGAGCCATTTTCTCATAACAGCAGTCATTAATGATTTAGATCTAAAATAATATGAAGCAAACATTTTATTTCAAAGTTTAAAGCAAAATTAAAGACCTCGAAGTTCCCTTTTTCATGGTATCTTACTACTGATCTGCATTCAGCAATGTCCTACGTGTTTTCGGAAGAGCCGTAGGATGGGGGTGCTAATGTACAGATATATCTTTGAAGAATGTCAATTTAGTTTATATATAGAATTTTATCTGTTTGAATAACGTCTATTTTAGGAATCTGGACCATATGAATCCCTAAATGCTCAAGTAGATCTTCAAAGCTCCACTTCTCCTGGAGGTTGTAGTGATGCCATTGAAAGAAGAGTAACTGCAGTTTCGGATGTATCTGCAAATCATCAAGATTTGGCAGGGAAAAGCGTTTTCTTTAAAATGATATTTTCACAATATCAATTTGGCCCTGTTACTGAAACAATTGTAGTAGGACCTTTCTCTTTCAATGGTAAGACTTATTGAGAAATATATATTTCTATCTACATCGAGTTACATGTATACCTAAATCTTTGTCTTTACCTACATTTTTAGTTCACCTAAGCCAAAGTCTCAAATGAAATTTTCTGTTCAAAATTTCTTTGTTGTCTGTTGTTGTGATTGTAAACTTTTCACATTTTCATATTCTCCAAAACCACTTGGCTAATTTCAACCAAAATTTGGCACAAAGCATCCTTGATTGAAGGGAATTCAAGTTCACTCAAATAAAGGGCCAAGTTATGCTTTTTTTCAAGAGTGGATAATAAAGAATTACTGCAATTTTGAATTGTTTTTTTAAAATAATTTTCACAAAAAATTGTGTTGATAGTATAGATTCAAGTTTGTTCAAATCTTCAAACTGCAATGGTAGGGTCTGGTAGTGAAATTTTTACATTGGAATAAATCAAGAAAAACATCTTCTAAAATCATTTTCTCAGAAACTGAAACAACAAAAGGAACTCATTGTTTAAATTAATAAAAATGTGTGGAGAAAAAGGATAATATACGGTTTAAGCCTAAAATGGCCCCCTTAAATAAACTTTGTCATTTTACTGTAATTCTTTGTTTTTCTTTGTACAGATGTACACATTTGAAGATTTTTAGCTCACCTGAAGCAAAGGTTCAATTGAGCTTTTCTGATCACCTGTTGTCCATCGTCCATCCGTCGATCTGTCCTTCTGTAAACTTTTCACATTTTTTACTTCTTCTCTAAAACCACAATGACAAATTTAACCAAACTTGATACGAAGCATCCTTATGGAAAGGGGATTTTAAATTGTTAAAATAAAGAGCTTAACCCTTTTTAAAGGGGAGATAATTGCAAAACAGTGAGTATAGGGTGTGTGTGTGTTTAAAAATCGTCTTCTCAAGAACCACTGCACCAGAAATGCCAATATATTATAATAGTGAAGATTCTAAATTGTAAAAATTGTGACTCCCGAACCAAAAGTTGGGTCCTAGGCGGGTTTCAAAGTTTAACATTGGAATACGTTTGAAAAATGTTTAAAAATCTTCATCTCAAGAACCACTGCTCCAGAAATGCCAATGCTTACACAAAAGTAAGTATATATATATATATATATATATATATATATATATATATATATATATATATATATATATATATATATATATATATATATATATATATATAGTGAAGATTCTAAATTGTAAAAATTATGACCCCCAGACCAAAACTGGGGCCCCAGGCGGGGTTGTAAGTTTAACTCTTTTCCCCTTAGAGGTTTCTATCCTTTAACCTTAACGTAGCTCGCGGGTTTGCTGACGTCACAATAGGAATCGACGTAAAGAGTTGACCGTCATAGTAAACTCATAATTTATTTTAAAAATGACAAATGAGATATTTAGAAGTATAAAAGAAACTATTTTAGAAAGCTTATATGCGGTTTATGACTGTTTATACAAAGATTTATTATATCAAGTGCTGAAAATTTAAAGATGTCACATACATTGTCACATTTTGTTCTATAAAGATAAAGAATGAGTGCGCGTTAGAACTCTTCCATTTAAAGTCATGTTTTAAAATAGAATGTATGCATTAACTTCGCTTTTTTTTTTTACAATTATAACTTCCGTAATCTGTACTACCGATTAAATTCTTAAATTTCTTTTGGCTTGAGATAACTGTTTTACTCGATTACTTACTTTAATGCCAGTAGTTGCCTGGCATTTTATTTTTGCATTGATTGACTCAGAGTTTCATAAAAACAAAAATAGCAATTTTCTGTATCTTTACAGCTTTACATTAATTGCATTTAATAACATTCACAATAATGTCTAATAAGCATTTAAATGTTCCAAAATGTGTTAAACAGCTAGTCCTGTCAATAAATGCATTTCAATTTTGGTGTTCTAAGAAGTAAGGAAATGATGACGTCAGGCTAACGTCGTAATGAAAATATATAAGGTTTTGAGAAATCTTTTAAATCTTTAAAGTTTTTTTGCCAAAAAATGGCCGAGAACACACACTGATATTTTTTTATGAATTGATTCATAATTATCTCCTCTGTTTTTGTGTTGAGTATGATTAATTTCGTCTGAATCGTTTAAAAGATTGGAACATAATTTTGTAATGCGTTTCTCGGTTAAAATGTGCATTTTACTATATATTTCATTGAAATGGCGTGGCTTGATTTTATTAATGACACTGTATTTGAAACAGGATAACATTATTACCGCGCAGACGAATATTAAATAAATTTTAGAAATAAAACTATAAAACCTATGGATCACGTGGACAAATTTTCAAGGTAGGTTTTCTCACAAGCAGGTAAACCCGCGAGCTACCTTAAATGACGCATTTTAATGAACCCTGGCCATATCCTTAATGAAGACTTTTGACGCACCCTATATACAGCTCTTAATTAGACCCTTCAACACCTGTTGTTTATTAAAAACATTGACTGGTATACTCCTAGCTCATAGCAAATCACAACATTATTCATGCGCTAAAGAAAATAGTGCATGCATTAACAGCTTTTGTGTGCGTGATTGCCAATTTGAAATGATTAAAGGACATATCGCATGTTTCTAAAGAATACGACATTTTACAATTTTTGGCTTCCTTGAGTATCTAATAATTACTCCTAACAGTTTGTTAACGGTATAAAAGCGGTAATTAGCCATAATATCAATTTAAATCATAGCCCCGATCGTTTAAAAACTCGTTAATTAGATAGCGTGTCACGTGGTACAGTGACGTCACATGCGACCTTCTTCAAACAGCTGATTGTAAACAAATTGTAGGATTAGCATTATCTTCTTTAAATTTTGACATTCAATCACCATGTAAGTTGTTTTTTTTTACATGCTGGCTAAATTAAAAGAATCTTATTATTCAGTCGTACATGTTTGAGCCACTAGTACGGATAAAAAACGATGATATTGCCGAAAAAGCGACGATGAAGTCGGCAATGACGATCAAATTAATCGCCGTGTAAACATTGTAAACACAACTTAATAAGGATTGTAGCTCAAATAAATCTGTTAAAGGTGTTTATTTATTAGAATCTACAACAGTCTTGGTTTTTGGCGTTCCTAACGACTCAGAATGTTCATTATAGTAAAACTGTGGTTCACAAGAAGTTTGTTTCTTCGGCAGTAACTGATCACAACTTTCTAAGGTTGTTTACTCTTTATTACACTGGATTATAAAAGCAGGCAAGAACGTTTTCCTTAATTATTGTTTATTTCTGTAAGATCCCATCTCCGTATTTTTTTTATCCATTTACGTATAAATTTATATCAACAAACTTTGTCTATATCTCGCGTAAACAATCAATATCGACAACTCGATCCATGACTTCTCCCACAAAAAATAAAACTCACAGAAATCTCACCTACCGTACTAAAATTATGATTTCTGCAGAGGTGAGCTACATGTATGAATGAAGAAATCATGTATACAAAACCGATGCATACATGAACGTATAGTTTAACAATAAGAAAAAGAAAACAGCTAATAAAGCGAGGCGGTATCCAAAATGGCGTCCCCTCTCGTTATTTTTCTCCGATGAACTTGCGTTTTGTACACAGGCCCCTGTGCATAAACTTCTATTTTTTTCTTTTTGGGAAATGAATACGATTTATTTATGAAACTATAATTACAAAAATGTACCATATAATTAATAATATATGAATTGAATGTTTATTTATAAATCCTCTCGTCGACAGATAGACCCCTATTTGTCACAAGATTTCCGCATACTTTCGTAAGGGAAACTTAAAAAAACAACAGTCCAAATCCCCATTTTCGGTGGCTAAATCACCCGCAGGAGGCACAAAACACCATCATGTTCCGTTATCGGCAATTTTGATAGGTGATAATTAGTTTAATTGTCGTTTAAATCTAATCCAATTACAAAGATGGCTAACAGCACCTTCTCGCTCGAGGTCGCATATGACGTCACACATCATGGTGGGTAGATCGAGAGAGAAAATATGCATATCGCGACATTTGAATTTCATCGCTTTCAAACTCACGAATTAGGCAGAATATTTTATGAAAACGGTAATAAACTTCATTTTAAATGAGTATAGAATGATTTTATTTAAAAAATTCCGAAAATTAAAAAACATGCGATATGTCCTTTAAACAATTTCATTTTTATTTACACATATATTTTTATCCCATCGCGCGACTTGTTGCGAAGGGGATATAGCATCGCTACCGTGCATGTGTGTTTTCGTATGTGTGTGTGTATGTATGTGTGTGTGTGCACTCCATTTCAATTTTCTAGTAAATTTTAAAAAAAACCTTCCAATAGAATTTCCTCAACCTTTGCACAAATATGCCCATTGTAAAAGATTAAAACAAATGCAAAGTCATATTAATTGGTCAAATTTTTATGCAAAAACTTAGATTAAATTACACCATTGTAAAGGAGGGGGGCATACATTGACAAAATTCGTTCAAAACTAAAAATATTTATCATAGATTGCACACTTCTGTAAAAGAACAAATAAAAAATGCATGTGCCTTTTCAAACCATCAGTATTATTACAAATTATTATTTCATTAAATCAAAGTCATAATCAATTTTGTATATGAGTTATCAATCGAAATTTCTGAGTAAGAGTTATCAATCTTCCTCTTCACTTCTTTGAAACCAAAGTGAAAAGAAAGCAGTTCAAATCAACAACTTGATATTTTTTGGATTTAGATCTAGTACAGGTAAAGAAAATGTAGTTTTTGCAGTAATAGAGGGTTAGTAGAATGTGGTCTTCTCATTAACATAACTATATATTCCTAAATAATGCATCCCTACACACAATAACTCATGTCGCGAGGGGATGCCCTTGTTAAAGTTTTTCTTGATGTTTAAAAAATAAAACAAATCAAAGTAGTCTTCGTTCAATCGCTGCCCATAATTCGACAACTTACACGTGGCAAAACTTGTTCCGTATTAATGAACGTAACTACTTGAGAAGTTCCGAATGGTGATGTGCGTAAAATATATCATTTTTAGAAAAACCCACTTTGTTTTTCAATAAAGCTCATGAGGCGAGAAGACCCTTGCTGTCATCGGATCTCTTGGAGTGGATTTTGAGCACAAACGTGAAATGATAATGTGTGATATATTGCAAATAGTTCTTATTTCATCATCATTAGAATATTTTGGTCCTCTGTCTCTATCGTACGATATGTGTATCGCTCGGGCATATCAGACAGGCATTGCCAGTCTGGAAGGCATTGCCAGTCTATCATTGAAATAGTACTGAAAATACTGACACGAGTTGATGATTTAGGAATCAGACGTTTATTGACCCTTTTCTGCTCTCAACAATCAGAATTTGAAATAACGTTAAATCATGAAATTAGTATATAAGTATCTTATTATCTCTCGGACAAAATATTTTAAAAAATCATGAATCGAGAAAGATAATTTTTTAAATAAATAATTGTATAGATGAGGATATCTAAATATTGTTATGATATAATAATATGATAAAGGTGGTCTCAAAAAGGGGATGTCTGCCACAATGAGCTCTGTAATCTTTGTTTACCTATGTTTGATTTATTTACTAAAGACAGAAAAGATATTTAATGTATTACTATCAATGTAATAAAAAAAATTCCATTGAAATATTGACAACATGTTAAGAGCGAGTCGACTCTTAGGCCCTCAGGCCTTTGATTATATGTTATTTTGTCTCATTTATCCGGATTTCCGGGTTCTGGATCCGGACGGTCTATTTTTACCACAAAAGACTGATTTACTACTAATCTTGCTTCATTTAACTGGATGGTAAAATTTCATGATATCCCGCTCAGTACAAAAGATTACCCTTGTCAATTAAGTTTCACACCTTTTATTACGTGCTAGACCCTCATGAGTAGCTTGCAAAAACACTGACTTCCCATATCACTATCAAAATTACCGACAGTGCTGGCCAGACAGGATTAGTCACGCCTCACAGCTAGTGGCTTGGATATCTTAACCTGTGCACCTGTCAAGTGCCATCACTTTTTTAGCTCAAGTGAGCTATTCTGATCACATTTTGTCCGTCGTCAATTTCGTGGGCCAATTTCAACCAAATTAGGCATAAAGCATCCCTATAGAAAGGTTATTATCAATTGCAGAAATAAAAGACCGGTCTTTATTTAAAACGGAAAAAACCTCGAAACTGTAGAAAAAGGAGGGTGCATTTTAAGAATTCTTCTTCTCAAGAACTACTAAGTCAAATTCAACGTAATTTTGCATAAATAAACCTTATTGAAAGGAAAATATAAATTGCAAAAATTATCGGCGAATTCTGTTTCAAATTTGAGTAATTTACGAAAATAAAAAGAGATAATCACAGTCAATCAGTTTATAACTTCGGTATTCCATATCGAAAACGAAAGTTCTTTGTATAAAGCAGCCATGTTTGAATGTTGACGCATGACAAACGGGTCAAACTGACAAAGATGTATTTGCTTGCATTTTGTGCAACAATTTACTTGCGAAGGGATACTTTAAACATTCTAAACATATTTGTGCCGATTTTGTGAAGTGAATTGAGGTTAAATCTTTCAACGCGTTGACATTTTCACTTGTGGCCGGGGTTTTACGTTGTTTTGAATTTCGTTTATGCTTTTTAACTTGAGGGAAAATATTGCCTGTATTTTTACATATCGAATCAAATATAGATTTCAGTAAATCAGACATTTAATTGTTTACCTATGCAAAATGAGCAAAATATGATGCACTAACAACATATTATATTATAAATACTAAACATTCTATTGGTAATTCGGTACGATCTCTTCATAATGGTTGATTATAATGCAACATGCTTTGTTAAGATGCTGTGCATTTTCAGTCTAAACGGAGATTGTTTTTGCTGCTAGAAATATATAGGTATATTATGAAAAATAAATTGTGCTGTTTCTTATTTCTTCTGTTTTAATTGTTTACAATTTTCTCTTTACAAACCATATTCAGCTGTGTCAAGTTTCGAATTATAAGGAAGATACAGAGCTTTGCTCACAGAACTAAGGCCATGCTTTTGTTCATTCTGAATAGGAAATACCAAGTTTAAAAATCTTAAGTTGAATGTAATTAACTCTTGTGAACAAAAAACTGACTCAAACCAAGCAGAATTGTGAGTTCTGCATCTTGCTTATAGTTCTGCGATTGACGCTGAAATTTCGATTTATCACTAGAAATGTCTCACTAAACGTTAAATACTTGTACAGAAAAATTAAAAGGATGATATGCTGTAACAACTTTTTGGGGCCCCCTCCTTATACAATGAATCTACACCAACTTTGTTGGTTTTTTAGACACAATTAAATAGTAACGACTTCTTTAAAACAGTTTAAAACATTACTGTTATGGGAATAAATGTATTATTGCTATTCTTAAGAAAAAAATTACAGCAGAAAATCATCTTCATTTGTAGCCATTTGTTAATGTTGATTTTGAATAAAGATGAAAATAAAGATGGGCCTTAGTAAGATAGAGCGATATGCCTGTCAATACATTGCAGTCTGAGGCCCATTGAGAGGGGTGGGGGGGGGGGGGGGGGGGGGGGAGCTAGACCTTATCAGAAATATTGACAAGCAAAAAAAGTTCCAACGCCTATGCATTGATTATACATGTAATATCTCTTTAACATATCACATGATAACATTTTTCATTCGAGTGTATTCATTGATCAAGTGAGTAAGGTTATAAAACGTCGCACGAGTTCACGCCTGGTAAACAACAATTGTTTATAATTCAGAAGACCAATCAAATTTTTGAATGTTCTTAATTTTAGCGCCTTGAGGTACAATTTTCATTTTCACATGTAGGAATTTTTTAAATTAAATACAATCTATACTACTATATTAAAATAATAGACTCGAATTTTTTAGCTTTAATACCAATTAATCGGAAGAGTACTGTCTTTTGTTTTATATATTCTAAACATCATTGGTTCTTGAAGATTACCAATTTGTTTTTAGCTCACCTGAGCCAAAGGCTCAAGTGAGCTTTTCTGATCACAATTTGTCCGTTGTCTGTCGTTGTCGTCGTTGTCGTTGTCGTCGTTGTCGTTGTTAACTTTTCACATTTTCATCTTCTTCTCAAGAACCAGTGGACAGATTTCAACCAAATTTGGCACAAAGCACCACTAGGTGAAGGGGATTCAAGTTTGTTCAAATGAAGTGCCACGCCCTTTTTAAAGGGGAGATAATTGAGAATTATTAAAAATTTGTTGGTATTTTTCAAAAATCTTCTTCTCAAAAACTATTCAGCCGGAAAAGCTTAAACTTGTGTGGAGGCATCCTCAGGTAGTGTAGATTCACATTTGTTCAAATCATGGTCCCCTGGGGTAGGGAGGGGCCACAAGAGGGGGATCAAGTTTTACATAGGAATATATAGAGAAAATCTTTAAAAATCTTCTTC
This sequence comes from Magallana hongkongensis, assembly GCA_015776775.1. Lineage (NCBI taxonomy): Eukaryota > Metazoa > Mollusca > Bivalvia > Ostreida > Ostreidae > Magallana > Magallana hongkongensis. The sequence goes on along the minus strand of VIAA01000114.1, from coordinate 67,237 downwards.
TCAAAAACTATCAGGCCAGAAAAGCTCAAATTAAAATGGGAGCATCCTCAGGTAGTGTAGATTCAAGTTTGTTCAAATCATGGTTCCTGGGGGTAGGGTGGGGCCACAATTGGGGGATCAAGTTGTATATAGGAATACATGGAGAAAATCTTTAAAAATCTTCTTCTCAAAAACGACTAGGCCAAAAAAGGTCAAATTTAAATGGAAGCATCCTCAGGTAGTGTAGATTCAAAATTGTTCAAATCATGGTCCTCGGGGGTAGGGTCGGGCCACAATTGGGGGATCAAGTTTTACATAGGAATATATAGAGAAAATCTTTAAGAATCTTCTTCTCAAAAAATATTAGGCCAGAAAAGCTCAAATTTAATTGGAAGCATGCTCAGGAAATGTAGATTTAAGTTTGTTCAAATCATGGTCCCAGGGGGTAGGATGGGGCCACAATTGGGGGATCAAGTTTTACATAGGAATATATAGAGAAAATATTTAAAAATCTTCTTCTCAAAAACTACTAGGCCAGGAAAGCTCAACTTTGAGTGGAAGCATCCACAGGTAGTGTAGATTCAAGTTTGTTTAAATCATGGTCCCCTGGGGTAGGGTGGGGCCACAATAGGGGGATCATGTTTTAAATAGGAATATATAGAGAAAATCTTTAAAAATCCTCTTCTCAAAAACTATTTGGCCAGATAAGCTCAAATTAAAATGGAAGCATCCTCAGGTAGTGTAGATTCACGTTTCTTCAAATCATAGTCCCCGGGGGTAGGGTGGGGCCACAATTGGGGGATCAATTTTTACATAAGAGTATATAGAGAAAATCTTTTTAAAAATTTCTTTTGATAACTATTTGGCCAAGAAATCTCAAATTGGCATGTAACCATCCTCAGATAATGTAGATTCAAGTTTGTTCAAATCATGGTCCCTGGGGGTAGGGCGGGGCCACAATGGGGGATACCTTTTTATATAGGGAGAAAATCTTTAAAAGTCTTCTTCTCAAAAGTATTAGGCCAGGAAAGCCCAAATTTGAGTGGAGGCATCCCCAGATCATATAGATTCAAGTTTGTTTAAATAATAGTCCAGGGGTAGGGTGAGGCCAGAATTGGGGATGAAATTTTACTTAGTAATATACAGAGAAATTCTTTCAAAATCTTCTTTTTAAAGACTATTTGGCCAGAAAAGCTTAAACTTGTGTAGAGGCATCCTCGGGTAGTGTAAATTCAAGTTTGCAAAATCACTAGTGGTAGGGCGGGACCGTGATGGCGGTTTGAATTTTTACATAGGAATATATAGAGAAAATCTTTAAAAATATTCTGGGAAAGTTTTTGGTCCAAAACTCAGTACTTAGTGTGAAAGCACAGGTTATGAGATTAAAGGTAGATTTAAGTTTGATGAAACCATGATTCCCTAGAGAATAGTGGGGCCACGAAATGGGGGGGGGGGTATATAGGAATAGAGAAAAATATTAGAGGTACAACAACAAAAGGGGCTTGGTATTTACCAAAAAATAAGAGGTGGATAAAAATTGGCAGATTTTCAATTTGTTTTAGCAAGATCTACTGTACTCAGTTGTCAAGATATTTTGATACTGTAATGCTAATTTGATCAGAATTAAGGCAATTGTTGCTCAGGTGAGCGATGTGGCCACTGGGCCTCTTGTTATTTTTTCTCAATCAAGCTTCGCTAATTAATAATCAACGAAAATTCCTCAAAAAATTCCGGAAATCATCTGAATTTTTTGGATTTTACAATTTTGTGCATGCGCATTACATTCACGGTAAATCACGGGAGGCTCTTTATTTTATGTTTCCACAATATCACATTTGCATGGATAAACTCGGACACGATAAAACAAATGCGTATAAATTTTCATTAGAATTTTTTTTTCTGTTCATCAAAGAAAATACGGGTGACAACTCTAACACAATGCATTTACTATAAAAAAAAAAAATCCCGGGAGTTTTGATTGTCAACATGGTGTGTAAAAAACGTTGTTGAAGAAATGTTGAATTCTGCAATTATAAAATTAAACTTTTCGAAGAAAGGTATTTACAGCTTCAACATGGTTTGTTATGAACAATTTGACTGTTATTTTCAATGCAACTTTATTAATTTTCTCCAAAATTGTTTTGGAGCGATTATGCGATTTTCTGCTACATTACGGGTATATGGGAGGCAGTCACAGATTATATTATTCCAACTCAGCAGAATGTAGTGAAATTAATAGCATTATTGTAGGCTTAAAGCTTGGTAATGCAAATGTCAACAATATACGGTGTGTCGATGTATCTATTTCGTAAATGTCCGATATCATATGCTATGTCAACCCGTGCACGCACGGGTCAAAATCTAGTAACTATCTATATATCTTGCATAGAATCTTATTTTAGGTAAAAATGGTATTTCATAAGGGTACAATGTCAAAGATTAAGTGTAGGAAAATAAGTGTAAATTAAGATACAGTTCATTTTATGGTATTCTTTTTTTGTTTTTCTACGGAGGGGCCATATGGCACAATATCCTTTGTATACCCATATATAAAGCCATTGTTGCTCAGGTGAGCGATGTCGCCCCATGTTAAACATCTCTGTATTTCAAATTAAAAAAATATGCTTATTAATCAAGCAAACTGGAATGTTTTACAAAGCTCTGTGGTTTATCTACCTGTTCAAACGTTATTCTAAAACGAATTGTCTCATGAATGCCCTGTTAGATTAAGTCAAAACCGAAATTACAGGAAGAAAACAAAATGAAAGCATGTCAACTCATCGGAAGTGCATTGGTGGATCTTGCAATTTTCCAACTTGTAAACGTTAATTTTATCAATTAAATTGACTTTATTTTAAAAATAGAAAATGAATTTAAAAATAAATCAATTATAGTGAAAATTGGCATTTCTAGAAATAGACAGTTGAAAACATTACGTACATGTAAACAGGGTAAATGCCAGGGCACAGATCACACTTGGACACAGAGGATTAAGCTAGATTCCATCATCATTATAGTTCGGTTAATATTTCATGACAAAATAAAAATTAAACAGGGTTCTTTATATTTAAAAATGTTCATATCAACGGACTACTCCATTATGTGCTGCTATTTGGTATGAGAAGGCGAAACACCCAGTATTAACACTGGGAGCGGTAGTATACAAATACATTATCATTCATGACAACAATAGACACATTCTAGGCGATCATAATTTGATTTTTAGTTTTACGGATCCGCCGACTCTAAAAATTTGCATTTTAAAAAAAAAAATAAATCGAAAATTTTCATGCTCAGTTCAAGCTGCTCCAGTCAAACCCGTGTTTTATAATAATAAATCACTGAAATATTTAAATCTGGATGTAAAAACCCTTGCAGAATGATGGAGGAAGGTCAAGGTGTTGCAGAACATCGTTGGATTGGTTTCGTTGTGTTGAAAGGGGGCGAATTGGGCGAAATAGTTACCTTCGCCGGAATTTCCTCCAGAAGAGAAGTTGGAAGTCGTCCTGTATTATGAGTTCACAATCGTCTAAATTAACCCAAAAGGCAATAAAATGATACTTTACTTATTCTAAAGACATTTTCACAGCCTCAGTTAACCCCTGTTGTGATTAGGATAATTACTGAGACTGTCTTATCTTTAGGGGTAAGCCTAATATACGGGTGATGCAACCACATACTGTGCAACCGATGTTTATTTCTTTTAGTGTTGATGCTACAATTAGGTGGTAACTTGTAATTAATTAATAACTCTGCCAAATTAATGCTTAAATAATCATAAAACCCTGGGTTGTTTACAGTTATCTTAAAAAAAAGACCCTCTACAGGGATGGTGTAAAAGTAGTCCGGGACATATGTCCCGCGATGTCCCAATTTTCTATTTCGCGTCTAACTTATTTTCCAGTTACTTTTTTCAAAAACCGTTAATCAGATATCAAATGGCATCTTAATTTAAGTCGATGGTATTCTTTCTGCTTCTTAAAAAACACTAATAAGTTAAATATCGCCAATTTTCCTTCGTCGAAAGTGTAAATGTAGTCCCGAGAAATCGACAATGTTTTTTTGATTTCCGGTTTTTGTTTTGCCTTTGTATATACATTAAATATACAAATTTATATGTGTTTTTTCTTGTTGTCGTCTCTATATTATATGTTTATGGTAGAAATATTAATTATTTATCAACTTTTAACCTTAAAAACAGTTATTTACACTTTTCCCTGCGGGACATTGAAGTTTACGTACAGCTGAAAAGATATAGTACAATTGGAAACCCAACAAAGTTACATGTAAGAGTTCCGAATAAAATTCACGTTTATCAATAATTTCAAATAATATTGAGATGAATTGAAAAATATATCTTTGTAAGCAAATATTAGTATTATTATTAATAGTTATTTTATTTATATTACTTTGATACTAGAAAATGCGTTCAATCATCAATTAAAGGATTCCGATAGCAATTATCTTCTCAAAATCATTGAATAATTATTTGATTATTTTACTTGTTGTTACAATAATTATTGTTTCAATATTAGAATTAAGATTCTCTACCGTCATTTAATGATGAGATGTGCAATTAAATGCGCGGACATATGAAAATGTATTGGATTATTTTGAAAATGGCCCACCCCCTTAAGCAATTTTAAATGTGCGCGCAACCTAATTGCATCTGGTATGACCACGATTGGGCTAAAATTGTAACAATTATTGTCTCATCATTAATTTTTCTCGATAAAATACCTTGTACCAAGGTCCGCATCGAAGCGTAGGCTGGAATTTTTAAAGTACCGCCACTATGTCGGGTATCTTTAACTTTCTCGCGGGTCGGCTTGGTTTTTCGAGGTAATAAAACAATAAATAAAACTTCTTCATTTTTTTACAGTATCATCGTTCTGGCAATGGGATATCTTGTACTGTTCGAAGTCCATTTTTAAACTCTTAATCAATAATTTTCATAATATAATATAATCGAGGCCCCCACGTGGCAAGAGCTGGGCAACGGTATACGATACATAGGCGTCGGAAGCAAATTGAAAGTGGGGGGGCTAGACTAATCCTCAGAAGTATTGAGAAAAAAGTAATTCCCAAAATCATGGAAATCCTAATCCGTGGGGGGGGGGGGGGGGGGGGGGAGTATACCCATACTTCCAAAAAAACAATTACTTACCCAAAATGTTTTTTTCCAGAATCATGAAATTCCTAATCCGGTGGGGGGGGGGGAAGGGGGGGGGAGTATACCTATACTTCCAAAAAACAATTACTTACCCAATTTTTTTCCCCAAAAATCATGAAATTCCTAATCCGTGGGGGGGGGGGGGGGGGGGGGGGGGGGGCTAGTATCTTCTGAATCTAACTTCTCAATCTTTCAAGGTAAATTAGGAACGATAATCTTTCCTGCGAAAAAAAGTGGGGGGGGGGGGTGGAGGCTGAACCCTCTATCATGCCATGTTTCTAATGGTTAGGTATAACTTTGCAAAAAAAGTGGAGGGGCTAAGCCCCCCCTAGCCCCCCCCGGTTCCGACGCCCATGCGATATATATAAATGATATACCGCCTAACGTCCTTTACAGAATCGTTATACGGAATTGTATATACTACCCCTGTTGGGTTTTCGGTTTTACTTTTTCTTTTCTGTTTCTTGTGAACTGCGATGTCCCGCGAAGAATTGTGTAAACAATTATCTTAGGGATTGAGAATGACTTAATAATTATGTTTATATTATAAAACAATATTTGATATTCAAATAAAGTATATAAACATATAGAAATATGTATATTTAATGTATATACAAAAGCAAAACAAAAACCGGAAATTAAAAAACATTGTCGATTTCTCGGGACTACATTTACACTCTTGACGAATGAAAATTGGTGATTTTTAACTTATTAGTGTTTTTTAAGAAGCAGAAAGAATACCATCGACTTAAATTAAGATGCCATTTGATATCTGATTAACAGTTTTTGAAAAAAGTAACTGGAAAATATGTTAGACGCGAAATAGAAAATTGGGACATCGCGGGACATATGTCCGGGACATATGTCCCGGACTACTTTTACACCATCCCCCCTCTACATAACGGTTGTAATTGGGTCAAAAGGTTTTACTAATACCCCCAAAATACACAGAAATACATAAACTGTCATTGTTATTTGTCATTTAGCTAACACAATTGCAACACATTTCATCTATTTAATTTATGAATGCCTCAAATAAATTAAATTGATAAAAAAAAATTCATAATTATTTAAAGTTTTTTTTTATTGACTTGCTTCTAATCTAATTTAAATTATTAAAGGTTGAATCTGTGTATATCCTCATTAGTGTTATGCCATTGTCAAGTAATGGAAGTCTCCCTGATTTCTCAAACTTCTCTCTATTTTTCTGTTAGAGAGAATTGAAGTCTCGCAAAAATTTTGCTCTAGGTTGGTCCCTGCATTGAAATTACACTTATAAACCAATTCATCCAATGCAAAACAAGAGACCCTCAGACCTAGTGTCTGCATGCAATGCGCACAGTTGGAGTCCTCACAATCGGAGGTGGTAGTAATATATGGCAGCAAGAGTTGCCTCAAAGTACCCGGGCCAGCAGCTGACATGCCTTTTTTTTTTTTTTTGACTTGGAAACGAAAGCATCAGGATAACTGAGGCTCCACTGTATAGGGATCTTCTTTTTAAAACTACAATGTTACAGTTTATGAGATTACTATGTAAGGATCTTCAAATAGTGTGGATTCTAAATTGTAAAATCTGTGACCCCCGAAACAACACTGGGGCCCAGAAGGGGTTTAAAGTTTAACATAGAAGTATATAGGAAAAGTGTTTTAAAATCTTCAATGCTACACTTTGTGATATTATTACATAAGCATCCTCAAATTGGAAGATTCTAAAGTTTAAAAGTTGTGGCCCCCAGACTATTACTCCAGGGCCCCAGGCGGGATTCAAAGTTAACTAAAAAATATATAGGGAACATGTTTGAAAATCTTTTTCTCAAAAACTACAGTGCAGCAGTTTGTGGGACTACTATGCAAGCATCCGTGGCTATTTTAGATTCTTAATTGTAAAGCTGTGACCCGCGAACCAATACTGGGGCCTCATGATGGGTTCAAAGTTTAACATAGAAGCTTAAGTAAATAGGAAAAATGTTTAAAAATCTCCTCCTCAAAAACTACAACGCCACAATTTGTGAGATTACTATGCATGCAACCTTGAATAATGTAGATTCAATATTTTTAAAATAATGATCCCATACCTGTTAACCTTTCAAAGCTGCTATGTGGGAGAATCTCCCTCTTACCAACTTGGCTAAGGGGGAGATTTTGCGTAAACGACGTTTTTTCACGTGAAATGCAAATATATATTAAAAATACTGTTAGATACCTTATTTACCATTGGAATTGATGCATTTGCAATCATTTTAAATTTTATTATTTCTATGACTACCAGTGTGCAATTACAACTTGTGTTGCTGTACATGTTCAAAAAACTATTATTTTGTTTGCATGGTACAATACAAGAAGTCAATAGTGCCACTTTTTATATTAAGTCTTCTTATTGTTCAGTATTGAACCATCACTGCATGCTGACATCTATGGTAAACACAGAAAATTTATTTTGCCTATTTTGAATTTGCAGTGAAACCCAGTTAAGAAAATACCAGAAAATAATATTCATTAAAATTATTTTTTGCCTTATATATAGGATAAATTTTTAATTCACAAAACAACATGTATTTCTTCAGTATCATTTAAAAATGATCTCTGTTTTAATGTATATAGCATCCCTGTAATCAGAGACATAAATAACTTTATATTTATGTCTCTGCTGTAATTCATAGTACCGGTATTATAAACTTTAAAAACTCCTGTGAAATGCATTTACACTTTTTCCTCGAGCTTCACTTCGTCGGTAGCTTGTATAAACACTCAGTGTTCCAAACTCACTTTGATTTTTACCGACCGTGCTGGCCAGACAGAATTAGTCACGACTCACTGCACGTGGCTTGTGTGCTTTACCTGCTTTTACTTATTTTTTTATAAGGCCTATGCATAACTAAATACGTAACTGATTTAAGTCAAAACCGGAAGTAATCGTAAAAAATAAACTGGGCTATAACATGTCATACTATGATCACGGTAGACAGTACTTGGATGGATTTTGATATATTCAAGCTACACAGCAGCTTTTTGAGTTCAAAATCAGAGAAAACCCCGCAGTGGATATTGAAATTTGCATGTAAAGATTCAGAATTGGAGGGGGGGGGGGTATGGGGAAGACAAATATGATTGCGGGAGAAATTCGTCTCCCGCGCGGGAGATAGGTTGGATGCGGGAGATCTTAGATTTTTCTGCCGTTTTGCGGGAGTCTCCATGCAATGCGGGAGGGTTAACAGGTATGTGATCCCTGGAATAATACTGAGGATCCAAGACTTGTTCAAAATTTAATGTAGAATTACATGATTGTTAAAAAATCTTCTACTCGAGAACTATTTCCGGTTGTCCGTTTCCTGTCCCACAACAAAAAAACTTGTTTCCTTGAGATCTCAGATATGACAAAGACCTGAACATCCAAACTTTGTAGGATGATAGACCAATGTCTGTAGATGTTTTTTAACTATTTTGCATTCGTCGTCAGTGGAAGAAATTAAAAAATAATTTTTTAAGTTATCTATCATAGAATGAATATATTACCGTAATGTCGCGTGTATAACATGCACTTTTTTTCAGCCAAAATTTGATCAAAAGTGGGGGGTGCGTGTTATACATAGGACTAAAATTTTACCCCATTTTTTCAAGCTTAATTCTTAATACCTCGGGAGACGTGAATGCCGATATAGCGTGTTATGCAAGTTGTTTGAGTGTATATTTTCTGCTGATATAGCGCGTTATGCAAGTTGTACGAGTGTATACTAAATACTAAATTTACTGCATCAGAAATACCTTATTCTTAGTTTTATTTCCATGTATTGAAATATTTATCCACTCTCAACACTATTTCTTGCATAAAACAAGTTTAAATATCGCCAGTGTATTCGCCATTACGTAAGCAATCACCTGTTGACTCGGCGCGTGGTCAATGTTTGTTTAACAATTTCCGGTGTCAGAAGCATGCACCTGTCTTGTGTCGGACTTCACAGGGTGTTTTCAAGTGCATGAAGATTAGCGATTATTCTGATTTTATTAAACTTGATTACTTCGTGTCCAGTTATGCAGTTAAACGTTATTGCTTTACAAAGACACTGCTAAAAATACATCGATCATTTGTACGACTTGATAATGACGATATACGACATATATACGTTTCTTCAGAATGTTTATTTAACTACAATCAATGAGTTTGACTATAATTAATCAATTAAATCATTTCTTTTGATGTTGTTTTGGTTTATATCTGTAAACATTATAACTTTTAAGCTCGGTTGCCGTTCTTCCCTACGTATGATGATCTTCAACTTTTCCACTGTTTTACGAAGTTTCTAATGATATTTGATACCGCCCATGTAAATCATGCCGTCCTTTTTAAGTAAAATTGTAAGAACTTTGACTCTAATATCGCTTGGGCAATGTTCCGATCACGAAATTACAGTAATTGCGCTTGGGTTACAAAATTATCATTAAACATCGATAGTTATTTGGAAAAATGGCGGCCGTCGATTTTCATCATTGTGCTATGTTCCGATCACAAAATTAAAGAAATTGCGCATGGATTATAAAATTATCACGAAACATCGATTGTTTGGGGGGAAATTGCGGCCGTTGATTTCGCCATTTTTTGGGTGCGTGTTATACATAGGACCTGCTGTTTTTTCGCTATTTTTTGGTCAACTTTGGGGGGTGCGTATTATACACGAGTGCGTATTATACACGATACATTATGGTAGTAAAAATCCTTACATACGAGGGTTGTCCAAAAAGTTCATGGACACATGTAATTTCATTCTAAATAACGACGCTATATTTAGGAAAGTATTAAAATATTTTAATATAGACTATGATAATGCATGTGTATAAAAATCAGAGCAATGTACATTCTTTTAATGTTGTTATCACTACAAAAACATTGCCTGTACGAGGGTCAATCAAAAAATATGAAGACAATTTGGCTGTCTATCATATATTTTTCATGAAAGTCATACTTAACAGATTAATCTGTGCACCAACACTTCTGTTATTGATATGCAAAGTTTTAGTCCATTTGATGAAACGGTATATTTGTTATCCCTTTTTAAAAACAAAATGTTTTGTCACCACGGCCCACGGTAACGTTCAAAACAAGACGTCAAGATTAAACACGCACGTCAGTTTATAGATATACCCCATCTTTATATCATGCTTAGTCTCTTGTGCCTTCCTCCTTACAATTTGAAATGGCACTGAACCACTTAACATCTTATCTGCACACATTTGTAAGAGAATCATAAGTTAGTTCTTCAAAGTTTTCATTTTCTAACCATGTATCTCTTAGTTAACAGTAAGGATAACCCTGAACGTCGGTTGACGTGACTTCTTTTTTGACCGAATATTTACAAATATTCTACTCTCTCTCGGACTGTTTTATATTCAAAATACAATGACCACTACCCCCACAAAATTTATTACAGTTAAACATAAACTTGCAAATAATTGTTGACTTATTTTTTGCACCATTGAGCATTTTCACAGCTTGTATCGGCTTTTTCCTGAGTTAAATCAATTTTATTTGTACTTCTCGTTGCGCCTTGACGTCTGGCGATGTCGATGTTTTTAGTCAATTCCTAAGAGAACTATCTGACTTTAGTTACTATGTCTGTTCGACAAAACAATATATACCGTCATTATTTGATACATAGATTACTATGAACTATACTGAATTTGAAGCTTCAATATTATTTGGTTTTAAGCCCAATTTATGGAGATATCACTTTCAACATAATACGGTTTATTGTTGACTGACACACATTTTGACCGTGCACCGTGACCTTATTTTTGCAGGATTAAATTCTAAATAATTCTTAGAAATAAAGAAATTTATTAACTTTTTTTTCTTGCAAATTGTTTGAAACCTATTGCTAAATTATGTCTAACAAGTTTAGTAATGATATGACGTTAAGTAACATAGCTATGACAAAAGTCTTCGTATTCTTTGATTGACCCTCGTACAGGCCGCACGGCCCAGTCTGACGGTTACAGGACGTTTTTATAACGTCGTACGTAGCGCATTGGTTTCTGTTACTTTTCAACATAGTCACCTTTGCACTGCAAACACTTCTCACACCTTCTTAGCCATGAATCGAACACACCCGAATACCATTTACTGTTGATTTTAGATACAATGGTTTGAGTTGCATATTTAAGTTCATCAGAATCCTCAAATCTTTCTCCTCCTAGCTGTGATTTGATGAAAAGAAAAATTGCAAAATCCATCAGAACAAGATCCGGACTGTGTGGATGAATAAAATGAATAACTATTTATTGTTATTGCTGTTAGTAAAATTGTTTGAAAAACAAATGAAATTCCTGATGGTCACTCGTTACACGGATTATCCACCTGTCTCATATACATGTACCAGTGTATTCTGTGCATTCAAGCGTAGAGTGATTCCCCGTCAATGCGATGGTTTCACACCTTTGTGTTAAACAATTGGGACTAAAGCCAAGTACAATTTACATGTACTTTCACAGTCATTAAAACGTTGAAGAGGTGGAGGGGGCGGTTACGAAAAATGCTATTCGCAGCTGATACTACATGTACATATGTGTTGTAGCTTCATATTGAACTCACATGAAATTATGTCAATATAATTTAGTATTTTAAGGGTTGAGTAAAATTTTTATATCATGCCGTTGACTGTAGGTAAACGTTCTCACTGTAGCATGTGCCTGTCACAGACTAGATTAATTGTGTTGAGCATCGAGAGAGTGTCGTAAAACGAGCTACAAACTGATATGGATTAAAACATTTTTGTAGTCGGAAATGTTTAAAATCGTGAAAAATAATATTTTATAGTTCTAACCCTCTCCGTCATGTAGATTACATTATGAAAATGATTAAATATTTTTGAAATAATAGTTATATCAACAGTTACATGAAAATTATTACGGGAGCAGTTGATTCTTTAATTAAAATATCTCTAAAATAATCGATAAGGATTTTTGAAAATGTGCATTAAAAATACGTAATCATTTTAATATGTGAAATGAAAACGATACATCAGACATGGCTAGCATAGAAAGACTCTCACTGTTAGGTGGCCGTCTTATTGTCTAATAGCATACAGGTAAAATCTCCGATCCCCTTGTTCAACGGTAGGTCACACCGCCGCGGTTTAAACATGGCTGCAGCGAGGACCGCGATGAATTAACCGCGATGGTGTAACACGGAAAGGATTAAATAACCTTTAATTTGATATCAAGGAAAAGGGGCTGGCCCCTCAAATTAGGGGGCCAAGAGGGCTCTAAAATCTTCTTTCAATGACCTTTTACTGAACAATAATTTGTTATCAATCATAGAAGCGAAAATGTTCATTGTACAACTGTTTATCTATACAGTACCAAAGCGAAGTCATATATTACGTAATTAGGGGTTTCAAGGGGCCAGACGTTCAAAACTTAGATCACTTATATCAAAATAAAAGGAGAAACATTTTGAAAAGCAGTGTAGAACAAACGTTGCTTAAAATAATGTTCTGTACAATATGCTACCTTAATTTTTTTTGTTCATGGCCCCATTAAGGAGTTTAAGGGTCGGCCCCTAAAACACATTTGAACAGATATCTCGAGAACGGTTAACACTTTGTGAACACTAGGTGAACAAAATATGTGTATATTTGCAAGACCTTTCATTTGATATCAAGTTAAAGGGGCTGGCCCCCTCAAATTAGGGACCAAGAGGGCTGTAAAATCTTCTTACAATAACTCTTTACTGAACAAAAATTTGTTATTAATTATAGAAGCAAAAATGTTCACTGTACAGCTGTTTATCTTTACAATACATGTACCATAGCTAAGCCATATATTACATAATTAGGGGTTTCAAGGGGCCAGAAGTTCAATTCTTTCATCATTAATATCTGAAAAAGAAGAAATGTTTTGAAAAGCAATGTAGAACACAAAATGTTAAGAATAATGTTCTTAACAATATGGCAACTAAAAAAATTTTGTTGATGGCCCCGATAAGGAGATAAAGGGTCGGCCGCTAAAACACAGCTGTTCAGATATCTCGAAAACGTTTTACAATTCGTGAATACTTGTGAACAAAATATGTTTACATTTGCGAGACCTTTTATTTGATATAAAGAAAAAGGGGCTCAAATTAGGGGCTAAAAGGGCTAAAAGTCTTTTTATGATAACTTTTTTTCTAAGCGATAATTTGATATTTTTCATTTAGCAAAATCGAAGAACTTTTTAAGCTTAATCTAACGCTGAAATTCGTTTTAAAATCGAACCATGCACTACAGAGAAATCAGGGTTTAAAATTTTATTTTTCCGGAAATTTTGATTCCGCATTCTTGGTTTAAAAAATAGCGTGAAGTTAAATGTAAAATTAATTCGTACCAAAAATAATCGTGTCAAGTCGTACATGAACACATTCGGGTTTATTTTGTTAAGACATTCTTGAAATCGGAATGGTTTTTGTTAAGTCGGACTTAAAATCATTCGGATTTTGTTAAGTCGTACCAAGAATTATTCGATTTTTATGGCGTCGAGCGAAGCTCGAAAGCCATCTAGGGATCGTACATCCGGAAGTTACATTTTTAGGAGCCAAACAACTCAAATGAGTGCAAAGTTTTCGTATGTGTTTGAAGAAAAATAGATGACATATACTTCAATTTCGAGCAGAACTGTACGTCAACAAAACAAGTTTGCAGATTCGAAATGGTTGCCGTCTTTAAAAATGTTCACATTTTATTGAAAACAACATGTCTCGGTTTCAGCGGATGAATACATTAGCACCGAGACACATGCGATAGCTGGGCTAACATACTCTATTTGGTTATGAAATGTACTAGCCTGCAAAATAGATTATTTTGTATCCATATCGAAAATTGACAATGCACAAATGTTTGATCTTAATTGTAGGAACAAAACTTCCTAATCGAGCGATAAGTACATCTACAACCAAAAGTTATTTTAAACCAACTAGTGAACTACTTTCTCTTTGTAAACAATGTGAATGGGTGCTTTCTTTTATCTACCCTGATCTTTTCGGACCGTGTCATTTGGACCCTTGTGAATTTTAGATGAAATTGATAATAAGAGTGGTTATCAGCAGTATACAATATATAGAATTAAACACAATAATATTTTTTAATATTTATTTCCATATAAATAGAGAAAAAAAAATCTAAACGTTTTTTAACTCCTAAGAAATTTCTATATTAAACTTAAATTTTCAATTGAAATTCAAAACTTTTTAAGAATTAGGTGAGCAAATTTGTAATGAATTGTAATTTTATTAGTTATGTGATAAATAACATTTTTTATTTTTTTTTAAAGTTGACTAATGTATTTTATTTTTATTTTCTATAATATAATATATAAGTTGGTCTTTTGCAGATCAATTATACATATATCAGAGGTATGCATATTGCTAGGATTTTGATTTTCGATAATTTATGAAAAAAATACCAGCTTTTGAAGTTAGTCAATTTTTAGCAAAATATTGCATATAGGGTAACCTCATTGTACGGATAAGTCCTCTTACAGTTTTCAAGATAAGAAGTTGTTCTTTTGCAGATCAATTATACATATATCAGAGGTGTGCATATTGCTAGGATTTTGATTACTGATAATTTGTGAAAAAAATACCAGCTTTGAAGTTAGTCAATTTTTAGCAAAATATTGCATATAGGGTAACCTCATTGTACGGATAACTTTTCCTACAGTTTTATAGATAAAAAGTTGTTCTTTTGCAGATTAATTGTACATGTATCAGAGGTGTGCATATATCTAGGATTTTTATTTCTGATTATTTATGAAAAAAAATACCAGCTTTTGAACTAAGTCTTTTTTTTTTAGCAAAATAGGATATGGGTTGACATGGATTATGGATACAGTTCACATATAAAAAGAAAACCCGGTTAGCTGTCACATTGACAGCTTTTCATTTGTTTAAAAAATTATTTAGGTTTTTACTCTTCAAATTAACTTTAACTCGACGCCATTGTGGCCCTTCAGGCCTTTGATTTCTTATTGTTTTAGTACCTCTTGTTCTTGGCCTAAGAACTCTGCTTCTTACAGGTACTTCTAGCTTTTCTCTAGACGTTAACATTGCTTTGCTCTAGTTCTTATTAAGGTTTTCCGTCTCCAACGGAAGACCTTATTGTTATTGCTTTGTTTCTTTTTCCCTATTATTATTATTTTATTTTTAAGGTCTTCCGTTTCCAATGGAAGACCTTATTGTTATTGCTTTGTTTCTTTTTCCCTTTTTTTTTTTTTTTTTTCTTACGCTTTTTTGTACAAGCGATTTTTTGAAAACGACTTGACCGATTTTCGTGAAAATTTCAGATCTTGTAGATATTGATAAAAACCTTATATACATTTTTTTTATTTTAATGACGTCATTTCCGTTCGGGAGATATTGACGTTTTAGTGATTTTTAGAGGGTCATTTTGTCCTGCTATCTCCTCCTAAACGAAAAAAGATATTGAATTTAAATTTTCAGGGATTGTAGACAAAAGATTGTAGATGTGTTTAAAGGCATTTGTGGTTGTCTGGCTTCAAAGGCGTCGAAGCTCGCCTGGACCCGAAAATCGAGTTTAAAAAAACGACGTAATTTTTAATGGTTTTCGTTCTTTATCTCCTTTCCTGAAAATATTTTACCATAACATATAGAAGAAATAAAATTTATATTTACAAGATCTTCCGTTTGATAACAAGAAAAAGGGGCTGGTCCCTTAAATAAGGGGCCAAAAAGGCTCTAAAGTCCTTCTCCCATAGCACTTTACTGAGAAATATTTTGTAATATGTTTAAGAAGCAAAAATGTTCATCTTTTACTAATAAAACTATACATTATAAATTTTTTATTATGCGCTACGTAATTAGGGGTTTTAAGGGGCCAAAAGTCCAAAACTTCGATCGAATATATCTCAAAAAGGACAAATATTTTGAAAAGCAATATAGAATAAAAGATGCTTAGAATGATGTTTTAAACAATATTCAATCATAAAATTTTCGTTATCTGGCCCCAATAAGGAGATTAGGGGTCGGCCCCTAAAATGTCCTTTCCCAGATAGCTCTTAAACGGCAAAGAATTTCTAAACACTTGTTGAACAAAATATGTTTAATATCAAAAGAACTTTCGTATGATGCCAAGAAAAAGGGGCTGGCCCTTCAATTTAGGGGCCAAAAGGGCTCTAAAGTCTTTCTTCTATAGCACTTTACTGAGAAATGTTTTGTAATATGTTTAAGAAGCAAAAATGTTCATCTTTCACTAATAAAACTACACATTATAAAAATTTTATTATGCGTTACGTAATTAGGGGTTTTAAGGGGCCAAAAGTCCAAAATTTCAATCGAATATATCTCAAAAAGGACAAATATTTTAAAAAGCAATATAGAATAAAAGATGCTTAGAATGATGTTTTAAACAATATTCAATCATAAAAGTTTCGTTATCTGGCCCCAATAAGGAGATTAGGGGTCGGCCCCTTAAATATCATATCCCAGATAGCTCAAAAACAGCAAAGAATTTCTAAACACTTGTTGTACAAAATATGTTTAATATCAAAAGAACTTTCGTATGATGCCAAGAAAAATGGGCTGGCCCTTCAATTTAGGGGCCAAAAGGGCTCTAAAGTCTGTCTTCCATAGCACTTTACTGAGAAATATTTTGTCATATGTTTAAGAAGCAAAAATGTTCATCTTTTACTAATTAAACTATACATTATAAATTTTTTATTATGCGTAATGTAATAAGGGGTTTTAAGGGGCCAAAAGTCCAAAACTTCGATCGAATATATCTCAAAAAGGACAAATATTTTGAAAAGCAATATAGAATAAAAGATGTTTAGAATGATGTTTTAAACAATATTCAATCATAACATTTTCGTTATCTGGCCCCAATAAGGAGATTAGGGGTCGGCCCCTAAAACGTCATATCCCAGATAGCTCAAAAACGGCAAAGAATTTCTAAACACTTGTTGAACAAAATATGTTTAATATCAAAAGAACTTTCGTATGATGCCAAGAAAAAGGGGCTGGCCCTTCAATTTAGGGACCAAAAGGGCTCTAAAGTCTTTCTTCCATAGCACTTTACTGAAAAATGTTTTGTTATATGTTTAGGAAGCAAAAATGTTCATCTCACATTTATTTAACAACATATTATAATTATTTTATCATGTGTTCCGTATTAAGGGGTTTTAATGGGTTTTAAGGGGCCAGAAGTACCAAACTTTGATAACATACCTCAAACAGAACAAATATTTTAAAAAACATTATTTTGAAAATCAATATAGAATAAAATGCTGAGAATGATGTTCCTAATAAAATTCAACCATCAATTTTTTTGTTGTTGCCCCAATAAGGAGATAAGGGGTCAAATATCAAAGTCAAGGTCATATAACCTTCAAAAAATCGCACGGAAGACCTCCTCGTTGCTCGCAACGAGATCGTGTCTAGTTCTTCCTATTTTTGTGCACGCGATTTCTCAGAAACGGCTCGATCTCAATCAAATTTTCAGATATGATAGATATTGGTCTGAACCTGATTGGAAATTTTTTGTGTTGATGACGTCACATCTGTTTTTGAGATATTGAGATTTTTCTAATTTTTATATGGGTATTTTGTCTTCTGTCGTTCTCCTAAACTGTAAGAGATATTATGCTCAAATTTCTACGGTTGGTAAAGGAAAGATTGAAGTTTTGCATGGTTGTTGTTTTGTATGTTTAGAACTTCTGGCGCCAAAGCTCGCTATGGCTCGAAAATTGACATTAAAAAAGCGTCGTAAATGTTTGTGCTTTTCTCTATCTCTTTTCTGGAAAATATTTTATTAAGACATGTAATGTAAAAAAGGTAATGCTTCTAAAAGAGAATCAGTTGAACCCTGAGGTATATATAAATATACAGCAAAAAGTGAATCGAGGATATTTTGGGACAGAATATAGTGGTCAATGCATGTACTGTTAATTTTGAGGAAATAAATATTCTTGAATAAATAATCTAATATTGCTAATCTTTCAAAAAAAATTAAAAAGGTACATAAAGTATATCGTTTTAGCATACTTAACAAATCTATGAGGTAAATAACATTAGATAAGATTTTCCGTTTTCCTTCCGTTCCATTTTCCGTTCCGCGTTTTAGCAATACCCATGTATGTATACACGTGAACCCATCTAATCGAAGAGCTGGGTAAAACTAGTACCCGCTAATGAGACATGCAAACCTGTGTTGTGTACGTAACTTCAGACAAAGATCAGTCATTTGTAACATGCATGTATTTTTATGACCTATTCTTCAAATCCACTTGCACTATTTTATTAGGTAAATAACAGCTTTAAGGTGGTGAAGGACACCTGCATATTGTGATGTACATGTATACTTCCTATTGAGATAAACAATAAAGTTAGTTATGTTGAATACTAATTAAATATTTACCCCCCAAATAATGTTACCTAACATTGAAGCGCAATGGGTTAGGGCGTTTACGTGTCTGTAAGAGCATTGTGGTCCAAGGTGTTTTTTTGGTAATTTACGAATTTTCATGGGGAGTCTGGACCCCTCACTCCCACCCCTTCTCTAAATCTGTGCACACGATGATGTTCATGTTCATGTAGGCACACAGAAGCAAATCTAAAACCGCCACGGGGAGGGGGCATAATTTAATTTTTAATTTTGTTTGTAATAATTATATAGACCATTATACTTCCTATGACATAAAATATTAAGATTATTGATTAACTGAAAATTCACTGCAAACAGTTCTACCCCAAACTGCATATAAAGTGCTGCTCATGTCACGATGTGTATCATCATATGGGCAGGGATCGCATCCTTCAGTTATGAAAATTATAATTTTTAAATATATTACTGGAGTTTGCATGTAGCCTTCATTTTTAATTAAACTGGTACAAAACAGTGTTATTTAGGGGCAAACACATGGTGCGGGTATTACTGTCTAATGACAGCATCTAGTTTTAATTTGTTTTCAACAAACTATTCTTAGGTAATTGATTTCAAATGCATAACATGTGAAAACAGACTATAGCCTTCTGATCACTCAGGTGTGAAAATCAAAATGTTGGCCAGGTGGGAATTGAGAATTTTAAAATGTTGGCTAAGTGGGAATAAACCGATTGATGACAGTGGGAACCTAGCATAAGAAAAATTTTCACCTTTCAAGATGGTGGTAATATGTTCAGATACTCCCTTACTTGCTTATCTTGAAAGAAAATATTTGACACAGTTTCTATAGGAAGCTTGTTTATAACAAGCAACCTAAACATAAATGTGGAATTATGTATTAATATTTAATGACTGGGTAAAAAATCGGAGAACTATCCAATAACTACAAATAATGAATTCACCGTAAAGAGGCTGGATGGTAAACAAATCATAAAATCATTAAAACTAAAAAATTGTACTTAGTAATAAAAGAAAAATTCAAAATCATTTAGCCTTAAAAAAATTATGGTTTCCTATATCTTTAAACACTCTATGCTCTTCTTCTCAAGAAGATTATATACTAGTCTAAAAATGTTATGACCAGCCCTCTTAAAATTGGTCAAATTGGATTAAATGTTATATGTTTTTAGCTCACCTGAGCTAAAAGCTCAAGTGAGCTTTTCTGATCACATTTTGTCTGTCTGTCTGTCTGTCGGTAAACTTTTCACATTTTCAACATCTTCTCAAGAACCTTCTTCTCAGAAACTAATCGGCCAGAAAAGCTGATTCTTGCATCTCCAGGTAGTGTAGATTCAAAGTTGCAAAAGTCATGATCTCTGGGGGTAGTGTGGGGCCACAATTGGGGGGGTCAAATTTGTTCATAAAAATATATAGGATAAATCTTTAAAAATCTCGGAAAGCTGAAACTTTTGTGGAAGCATCCTCAGGTAGTATAGAGGCAAGTTTGTTCAAATCATGATCCCTGGGAGTAGGGTGGGGCCACAATGGGGGTTGAATTTTTCATAGGAATATATAGAGAAAAATATTGTAAAATCTTCTCATAAACCAATTAGCCAGGCCAGGAAGCTGAAACTTTGGTGGTAGCATCCTCAGGCAGTAGAGATGCAAGTTTGTTCAAATCATGATCCCTGGGAGTAGGGTGGGGCCACAATGGGGGTTGATTTTTTCATAGGAATATAATCGGGGGGGGGGGGTGATTTTTATTTAAACAAGATCTACATGTATTATACGTATATTGTCTACAGTCTTTGTATTATGACTCCATCAAGCTGATTTTAACATGCCTAATGTTGCTGAGGTGAGCAATATGGCCCATAGGCCTCTTGTTTAATTATTGATTTGTATATAAATATGGAATTTTTTTTTAATCACTTGAATTCAAAATTTTTATATGTGATATATATTATATATATATATAGAATGTAGCTGTAAAATATGAACAATTTGAAGTAAAGAACAAAATTACAATACATACTATTTATGATTATTATTGCCAGTCAATAACATTCATTTGAATGTTTGTACATTGAAGTCACCTGTTTAACTATGGGTAATCAAAGGAAGACCCAAAGAAAAGAAGGTTGTGTTGATCAGTGCTATGCCTGTATAGCCTTGATATTGTTTCAGAACCATGCCCATGCATGCATATCTACATTATAGGTTTAACTATCTCTTCATCAACCATCAATTCAACAACAGTTTCAAAAGCACCTCCTCCACTAGTAACTACTTCATCAGCAGGATTATCACAGGAAATACTGATAACAATCACCATCAGCAGCAGTATTTTTGCTCTGGGGGTGCTTATCTTGCTGATTGTACTGATTGTGAAGCAATGTAGACAAAAAAATAGACAAACTCCTGAAAAAAGCAAGGGAAACCGTTTTGCAACCAAACAAGGTAACTTCTCCAAGAAAGATGATTTGAAGTCATCTATCAAACCAAGAAAATCAAAATTCTCAGAAAAAAGAAATACAAAACAAGAGAGCTTTTCCTTGGATAAATTTGAACACACACAGTTTAATAACTCTCAAGCTCCTAAGGACAGAATGACTGCTGACTACATGTACTTGAATAACAGTGGAAATCAGCATGTCTTCAACCATTCACACACTGAGAGAAACATGATTAAGTATGGAAATCAGCATGACAGGTACCCAAAATCACTATCAGGACCAAACAATAGGATGCTGTATCAATCTTGTTATCCAGAACATCCAAGGCACAATGAGGGAATGTTTCAATATTACAGAGCAGATAAACTGTACCAAGAGCAACAAATGTATCAAATGCCATATGTTGCACAATATGATGATTACATTAAAATTAAACCAGAAAAAAAAAGATTTGAAGAAAGACCATATGAGAGAAATTGGGACTTTCTATACTGAGGAAAGAAAAACAATCATCAAAGAAGTTATAGGTATAGGTGGTATATGATGTAAACTATGTATATTTACACATATAATTTACATGTTAAAGGGGCAAGGTCACGATTTTGGTCAAATTCTGTTTTACTGTTTTTATTATTTACAGTATGCTTTAGGAATGTATTTCTATTGATCATGTAAAATTTGAGAGTCAGACGTAGAGTTATGAGCAAGATACAAGGCTCACAATTCTTTGTCATGGAAACAAGGCTTGTGCCCTGTTTTTGTTTACATAAATTCAATATACCAGTAAAAAATCTTTTTCAAGCTGATTTGTCTATCTTTTTAATCATTTTCAGTATAAATAAACAGTTCCTAACGTTTAACACATTCATTTTTATGTCTAAAACTGGAATTTTTACTTCAACATTCAAAATGTAAACAAAAGCTATGTTTACATAGCAAAGAATTGTAAGCTCTGTAACGTGCTTCTAACTCAATGGATGATACTCAAATTTTGGTTGCCTTTTAAAAATGCTCACTGAAGCATTGTAAACATTAAAATCGGACAAAAATTTTTTGACCAAAACTGTAACCATGCCCCTTTAACATTTGCAATGATTACATTGTTCACATGTATTAGAGGTTTTATTTTTGATACCCTGTTTCATTAAACAAAGTTTTTTACTTAAAAATTTTAAGGTTTCTAAATATAAAAGTTTATTACAATTTTTAGATTCTTATGATGAAAACTGGTTCATGGATTTTCCTTCCATTATCACCAAATTGTAAATTGTAACTTTAATTCTTCTCTCTTCTTCATATTTTTCATTATTCATTTATTGTTTACACTGTTATACATATTTTTTACATAGATAGATTAGAATGGGCATCTATAATCCTGATGTGTTAATCCTACCATATTGAGTGTATACCCTTAAGTATATCAGTTGAGAGAGTTAAGATTGCTTGCTTTCTGATCAAGGCATTCACTTTGCAGACTCATGCTTACAAAAGCTACCAAGATTGCAGCTTGTTTGAGAAATCTGATGAGATTACTGTATACAGGGAATTATTCGCCCCCATTTTATTTTCACCCCTTTTGCCCCTGTTATCAGCAACCAAAATCCAATGTCTTAAATTATCTCTTTTTAAACACAAATTCAAGACTGGGCGAAACTATTTGCAAATGTAGAAGGGTGAAAATTACACAGGGCAAAAATAATCCTGTATACAGATCGAAATACATTCCTTATAAATTCAAATCTCTAGATATTAATTTTGAATTTGTTTATAATAAAGACTGTTCTGTGACTTTAATTCTGTAATAATGTGAATTGATTTTGATGTTCTGTCATGATTTTGATTTTTAAAAAGCTTGTGATATATTTTCTCAAGCCAATGTTCTTTAAAAAATATAGACCTTACTGCTGTAAACTTTGTTAACTATTTCTATGTCAAGCTGTATATTTTAAAGTAGGAGAAAAAATATGATCTTAAAAGTTCCCAACATTTCAATATAATGGAAAAGTATGTGAATATACTTTTTATATACAATGTCATGTAATTAAGTGAGAAACTAGACAATTCAATCCTTCCTTAACTGGTTCTCAACAGTATTTATTGATAAATTCTGAAAGAAGTACACCCCATGCAGTGAATTAAGTCTCTTTAGTCTTTGTTTCTGTCCCTCATGATTACATTTGAATTTCATTTTGTTGTTTTCAGTCATATCAAGATAATACAGTGGTATGCAATTTAATTAGAAAGGAGTAAGAAAGTTGATATTGATTTTATTCTTACAATATGTTTATCATTATTATACCGGTGTTTAATAAACAGTTATTACACAACATTCAAATCATTTGTGGTTATTTAACAAGTGCAGCATTTTGAAGGACAACAGTTAAGTCATATCATTTTACATGTAATTAAACTGCTTATGACTGACCAGCTTTTGATCATTTTGTGATGAATGATTTTAACTTTGGTACTTTTATAATGTTTCCTTGCCCTTTTTTAGATTATTTGTAAAAAAAAAAAAAAAAAAAAAAAAATGATGGAGTATTGGACAACTTAAGATTATTAAGTATTTAATTTACTTACACTAACACCCATACTATTTAAGATCAGTTGTAGAAAAAACAACACTCATACTTTGAGAATGTTCAATAATCTCTTTATATGGTTAAAATTTTGATGAAAAAAGAACGTAAAATCATTACACATATGAGGAAGATTTTATCCATCACAGCTTTCATGCAATATGACTTAAATCTGTGCCAGACAGTGTCTCCTTGTGTAATCAATACATATCATTTTACTCTCCTTTTGTTTCAAAAATCGTACAGTAAACTGAAATTTGCAAAGAATATGCATTTTGATTGTGTTTATATGTTAATTAGACTTAGCTGTATATTTGACTTTTATACATACTGAACTTTTGATAAACCTAAAGCAATTTTATATATCATTCTAACGTTAGCTTAATTAGTGTAGATGTAGATTGAAGTGTAGATTAGTTCAAGAGAAGTACAGTAACTGCTAAATTATACCCCATGCAACAAAAGGGGGGGAGGGGGGTGATTTGTATGTCAGCGCAACTCCCCTTAAAGAGCTGCACAGAATTTTGTGAAACTTTGTAGATAATAAGGACACAATGTAGATGTACATATTGCACGGAAATTAGCAGTAAGGTTTGATGTTATGATTGTTTTTAAGAGTCATCCACTTTATTAAATTATTTTGTGTAATTAATGCATACTCTGCTATTCATAGCATTGACAGGTAATGTAGGAGATTGGGGTATGAACATGCTCACTTTTTCTTTCCTTACATTTCTTGATAATTTTAACTAAATACATGCTCATATCATCATGCCCCACTCTGCTGGCACCCTATAGTGATAAGTCTGTTTATCCTTCCATCCACTTATGTGTCCCTCCTGTCTGACAAAACTTGTCTGAAGCATATTTTCTCTCCAATTGGCCTAATCTTGCCCAAATATCAACTACAGAATGCCTTTAGTTAAAGGATGTGGAGTTTCTAGGTCCAGGGTCAAGCTCATATCAGATCTCATTAAAAAATCCAGACTTTAAATTTTCTCCACCTACCCCAATCTGGCTCATTAACTGCTTGTTAGTAAAGGGACTACATACTGTGACTTTGAACCATAGTTCTATATCAATATGAAGATCATATTAGCTTTTTGAAATTTAGTTTTCTAATTTCTCTCCCATTGGTTCAATCATGCCAAATATTTACCAAAAGACTGCTCTATTGAGTGACCTGAATTAAGGTTCAATTTTATATACCAAAGTCATAACGGACCTGTGGAAAATTATAGTCTTAACCCTATTTTTCAATCCCTTATGTTCCATCTGCCTTATCCTACATCAACAGAGTGCTTGTTGAGTGAAAGTTTTGCAGTGATATTAACTAAATTTGTAAGTCAGAGGCTAAGGTATAAGCAAAGTCCTCCAAAATGTTTTTTTTCATACCAACATTTCTTATTAAATCTGATCCCGTTTAAATGATCACCATCTCAGTGTTGTCTTTTTCAGTGTTTATTTTTAATGTTGTTATCTCTTTATAATTTACTTGAACATTTTCAGCATTGATTCCATCAGTAGGTAAGCCTATATGAGTCTGGCTTCAAATTCCAAATTAATATATATATAATATATGAAAACATGTACTATATGTTCAGCAGATACCCTCCATCACAATTTCCAATGGTGTAACAATGTAATACAAATAACACCTTGCCTATGGATTCATTGCTAAATTTTGGCTACTTATCTGCAATTATATTTTCTCCATATTCAGAAAATATCAAATCTGTCAAAGCTTTCACCTCTGTTAACCAATTGCCTCTTGTACTCAAGCATTTAAATAACCTCTTTAATATGAAAAATCCCATGTAATTAAATATCATCTAATGTTCAACTCTGTGAATACACAGTCATCAAATGTGAAATGAAGTTGCCATTTTACCATCATGTTTAAATCAATAACTTTAGACAATCAAATGACCAACATCTTGAGTTGTATTTGTGATTCAACTGATTTTCCAATGAAACCATCAGCTGAGAAAAATTATTTTACTAATCACATTTTGAAAGGGTTTTTTAACCATTATAGCATAATATTTCATTTAGAACTGCTTAAAACTCGCAGAGGAAAGCTTCATGCTTATTAAATGGCATATTTATTAGTCAGCCCGCAGGCTGACTAATTAAGTTAGGATGAAACTTCAATTGCGCTTGCATAAATTGGAATTCTGGGAAGGAGCTAGACAGTTCGTGGTAGAGGAATTTGTGTAAGTTATGAAAGAGGTCAGTTTCTAGGTCAAACTGCGCATCAACTGTCCATGGGTATCGTCCAAAGCCATGGACTCGGTCCCTAGTCCGCATATGTATACATCTTACCGACTCTCGTAGCAAGATTAAAGATATATATATATATTGGCTGTGGTGGACCATGAAATTCAGAGAGCAATATTAGCAAAGTTACAACTTTAAGTAATAAGTAGGTGTGCAGTCATATACTATATGTACCCCACTACACGCTTGTCTCCTCACCTACAGCCATAAAACATAAAGGTGCAACCTAAATGTACACACGTATATTGTGTTTGTTCTGGAAACTGTATATCTCGTATCTTAATAGATTGTATATTCACTTTTATCGTAAAATTATTATTCCACTGGCTGACTTTATTAGCTTTTTTATAAAAATTAAGCTAACCTTGTGAAGCATTTATGTTGAGAAGTCGGTTTGTATGGCCTTGTATACATATAGCTACAAAATTATAGGCATTTGAAAACTCTTAATGGTATATGTAAAACAAAGCACCAGGAGAGCTTAGCACAATTTAAAAGTGGGGAAGTGACATGCGTAACCTAAATTAGTATAATTATAAGTAGTGACTGTTGAGCGTAGCACAAAATCCATTACCAGCCAACTACCGGTAAATGGGTCACAACTGGAAAATGACACCATTGCCTGCCACATTATTATCCCCTGCAAAATCCTCCGCAGCTATAGCCTATTGGTGTCAAAGATCTTTTCTGATGTGGTAGATCAAAAAGTAGTCTTGAACAAAAGTCCTCAGCACACATGTAATTAGGAAGACCGATCTGTGCCTCAGAATTGCTGTTTCTTGAGATCAAAACTATCAATTAAGGTCATTAATGGAATGAATTTCATAACCATAGCTAGAATGAAATGATATGCATGCCAAAGAATCAAAGGCTTGAGTCTGAGGACACCTTAAGGACCATATATTATTACAAAGCCATTGTTGGGACGATGCACTATTAAGTTCTTGGGTAAACAAAATTTCTATGGACAAAATATAAGCTCAAAATTAAGTGAACAAATCTGTTTCAAATCATCGTTTACAACTCATCAACTGAAATTTAATTATTGGATACGCACAAAATATTCATTCTTTCATTATTATTGCAGTATTAAACCTATATTGTTTGTCCCCCCCCCCCCCCCCCCCCCGCAACACGGAGCTGGGACATAGAAATGCCGGGCGTCTGTCCGTCACACTTTTTTGTAAGCGCTCTCATGCCTACAAATTTTGACAGATTTTCATTAAATTTATATCAAATGTTTATACCACTATTACCTTGGTCAAGTTCGAAAATCAGCATTGGTCGATACTTTTTGTTGGAGTTATGGGACTTTGACCACAATAATGACTCCGTTTTATCCAAAAATTGACCTTGTAAGCGCTCTCATGCCTACAAATTTTGACGGATTTTTATTAAATTTATACCAAATGTTTATACCACTATTACCTTGGTCAAGTTCGAAAATCAGCATTGGTCGATACTTTTTGTTGGAGTTATGGGACTTTGACACAATAATGACTCCGTTTTATCCAAAAATTGACCTTGTAAGCGCTCTCATGCCTACAAATTTTGACGGATTTTCATTAAATTTATACCAAATGTTTATACCACTATTACCTTCAGTTGGTCAAGTTCGAAAATCAGCATTGGTCGATACTTTTTGTTGGAGTTATGGGACTTTGACCACAATAATGACTCCGTTTTATCCAAAAATTAACCTTGTAAGCACTCTCATGCCTACAAATTTTGACGGATTTTCATTCAATTACTACCAAATGTATATACCACTAATACCTTGGTCAAGTTCCTAAATCAGCCTTGGTCGATTGACTCGATACTAGTATACTGCTTGACCGGCGGGCGAACCAGGAATTCTATTCTTGTTCTCTTGAAAATTTTGATGTTGGATAAATGCGCAATTTAAAGAAACACTTTTATTAGCTCACCTGAGCTGAAAGCTCAAGTGAGCTATTCTGATCACATTTTGTCTGTTGTCCGTCCGTCTGTAAACTTTTCACATTTTCAACATCTTTTCAAGAACCACTGGGCTAATTTCAACCAAACTTAAGACAAAGCATCTTTAGGCTAAGGGGATTCAAAGTTATGAAAGTTAAAGACCATGCCCTTTTACAAGGGGAGATAATAAGGAATTATTGAAAATTTTCAAGAATTTTTCAAAAATCTTCTTCTCAAGAACCATAAGGCAAGGAATGCTTAAACTTGTGTGGAAGCATCATCAGGTAGTGTAAATTCAAAGTTGTGAAAATCATGACCCCCAGGGGTAAGATAGGGCCACAATGGGGGGTCGAATTTATACACAGGAATATATAGAGAAAATCTTTAAAAATCTTCTTCTCAGAAACCGATAGGCCAGGAGAGCTGAAACTTATGTGGAAGCATCCTCAGGTAGTGTATATTCAAAGTTGTGAAAATCATGACCCCCAGATGGTAGGGTGGGGCCACAATTGGGGGTTGACTTTTTACTTAGGAATAAGTAGAGTAAAGCTTTAAAAATCTTCTTCTCAGAAACCATTAGGCCAGGAAAGCTGACACATGTGTAGAAGCATCATCAGGTAGTGCAGATTCAAAGTTGTGATAATCGTGACCTCCGGGGGTAGGGTGGGGCCACAATGGGGGTCGAATATTTATATAGGAATATATAGAGTAAATTAATCTTTGAAAATCTTCTTCTCGAGAACCATTTGGCCAGGAAAGCCAAAACTTATATGGGAGCAGTCTCTGATAGTGTAGATTCAAAGTTGTGAAAGTAATGACCCCCAGGGCTAGAATGGGGCCACAATGGGTGTTGACTTTTTACATAGGAATAAATAGAGTAAAGCTTTAAAAATCTTCTTCTCAGAAACCATTAGGCCAGGAAAACTGACACTTGTGTAGAAGCATCCTCAGGTAGTGTAGATTCAAAGTTGTGAAAATCGTGACCTCCGGGGGTAGGGTGGGGCCACAATGGGGGGTTGAAGTTTTACATATGAATATATAGAGTAAATCTATAAAACCTTAAATTTTTTCCAAAAAAAACAACATTTGCATAAAAAGGCTGTAACTTTAGTGAAAGCAACTTCAGATAGTGTAGATTTAAATTTGTTCAAATCAAAATCTTTAGGAGTATGGTGGGGCCACATTGGGGATCCATTTGTACAAAGGAAAACATTTTAATTATTCACAAAAACTGAAATGTTATATTATATATGCTTTTACTTATGTGCAAGCATTTTTACATATTGCTGATTCTTTATAATTGTGTAAACTTTGGCCCCTGGATGATTATTGGGCCTCACAAGGGGTTCAGAGTTTGATGTAGGTGTATATCCTGTATAAAAACACTTGTTTAGGGTCTTTTGAGAACTGCAATGATGAATGTGATATGACTTTAAAATTATCAGGTTAGAAAAGGGAACTGATTATAAATATGAGAATATTCAGGGGGAAACTGATTTTTTTTATACAGGATCTACATGTATTGTACCACATTGTCCAGATATTTTGTATTATGACTCCATGAGGCTGATTTTATCATGCCTATTGTTGCTCAGGTAAGCGATGTGGCCCATTTGCCTCTTGTATCTTATACAGAGCATTTGAAATTTCCAAAAATCCATTACAAAGATTATTTTTATGCTGTTAATTGTTACCAGAAATATGTGCAAGTTAAAATGGACATTGGTACCTTCACAAGGGGTCCACTTCCCCTTTAACCTTGGTTATAAAAATTTAAGTTATAGATTTCACTCCATCAATAACTCGCTGGTTGTTTATGATATGTTGTTCAATAGCATTTTGAATTTTCTAAAATATAAGATGTCAGAAAATGGTTAAGTTGGTGATAGTTGTTAAATGTTACTTTCAGTGTAGCAAACTCAAAATCTGACCACTTGGAATTGTTTTAAGCTAATACCTTACTACATCTTAAATTTGTCATTTGCATTTTTCATGGGATTTAGCATTTACTGAGATTATATTTGATTATTGTTATTAGAACCAGTATGTATGCAGCTCTGAGTAACTATAACACTGAATGTACAGGTTTGAAATCCATTGATGATATTATCTAGATAATGTTGAGTTGCCTTTGGTTATTCAAAGTCAGTTAACATGTATATCCATCATGTGAAGAAAGGAAAAATCAGATATAGGACTGTTAACAATATACAGTTAAAGTATACCATTGAGAGAGTCAGCAAGATTCCAGTTGCCGGAGAGCAAGTCTATTACCCGAGGCAAAGCCTTGAGGGGAACTCACTCGGGAATCTTGCTGACTCCCTCAGTGGTATACCCTAACTGTTTTATTATACCAATACAATCAATCAGAAAAAGTTCAAGTTAACATAATTCTTCATGTATCCAACAAGTTATAATTAATATAATGTCAAAGTAAATGAAATTAAATTGCACGCGTGTCGTATTGTGACTTAAGGCAAGTTATGTTATACAATAAAGATGAATAAGTATTGCCAATCAAAAAGGTCACATAGCAACTAGAATTAAATCATATGATTATGAATATTCATGATGCTGTTTGGAATATTTTGGATATTTTCCTTTGGTTAACAGAAATTACTAAGTGTTCCAAATAGGTGTGTATCAGTTCATCGAATTGACACACCTTTTTGCAGGGAATCAGTCTGTCTATACCGATTTTCAGGGAATCAGCAAAATATATGGAATTACTATTATATAGTGAAAAATAAGTAGAAGTATAATAATATTGTTTTCTGCCCCTTAGAATAGAATTATAGTTAGCAGTAAAGCTATCTGAAATAAAGACAAAATAAAACAGTAAAATTTAAATACATACATGTGAATAAAATTCTTTAGTCCTTTAGTTCTTTAGTAATTTGCATTTTTTGTACTGATGTCATATTTTTAACAAATGCACCCATTAAATCTATTCTTGTCATATTTTGCGTAGGATTAGATTTGTCAAATCATATGTCAGGGACCAGAACAGGTAGGGAAGTTATGTCTATTTTTTGAGGGCTCTTTTTTTATTTAACTCTGTGAACTTCTAAGCACAAATATTTTCACCAGGTCCTGTTAAAATCATATTTTAGATACAGTACTTTCCTTGATGTTGCATGTTAACATCTCAATGAAGAAGCATTAATGATATACATAAATCATTAATTTAACATCATTGGGCTGTTTGTTACAAATGCGATGATGAGAATGATTTTACTTTAAATTATTTTATTAAAATAGAATATTGTAATGCAACCAAATTGGTATTTTATAAATGCTGTTTTAAATAATATTTTGAATAGGTACATCTTCTGCCTGCATGATTAATATAGAAAACAGTGTATTTCGTTTTAGTCAACTTGAGACAAATTAAATTACATGTGTACAAAACCAATTTGCATGTTAATGTTTCCAATTTTAACATATATTATTTCTACTGAAATGTTGTCAAAATGATTATAACAAAGTCACTACAATTTACATTCATAGAACAAAACAGTTCAGCATATAGGTTGTTGTTTTCTTTAAGGTGTCTAGCTAATGCTCGGCAGCCTTCTAGCGATGGTCTGGATTGGCAATTGTCCAAATTCATATTCTGCACCGCCTTTTTAATGTGCATAAGAAATAAGTTCCTTTAAAGTATTAAAAGTGTTCTAAGAATTTTATTCCGTTTATTCAACTAAATATAGTACCAAAAAAAACCAACTTTGCCTCCCTGGTTATTGACAGCTCATTGCATAAGTATAAATTTGCTTAATCAAGAAATGGCAGATGAATATAATAAGGTGTAAGCATTCACTAAACATTATTTTAGTTTATCGCTTACATTTTAATTGGAGACTGTGCCCGATGGAAAAAAAATTGATATGTAAATTTATATATATTTGTTATCGGACATGGTCTCCAAATTAAATATTTATTAATTTATGTAAGCGATTATGACACTGTTATGTATTCAAGTTATGAACCTGTGAACATTGTTCAAAGACTGTTTAAAGCATGCAGAGAGAAAATAATTTATTTTTTAACTTTGAATTTCTTCGATTTTTGTAACCATGATGAGTTATTGTATTATTTAAACGCATCACTACCTATTTTATAAGGAAATATACTGATTTTGTTTTTAAGGCAGCACAAAACATAATTAATTTACTTTTTTATTCTAATATTAATTGATATATGACTATTAATAGTTCAGAAATTCAAATTATTGACCATATCTATATAAAAGAAAATGTCATCTTGACACCTTTGTGGCTGCGTGTTTTAGCCATTGATTTTTTATTTTATTATGATTTGTCTTTTCAACAACTGGATATACATTAGACCAAATGATTCCATGGTTTTAATTAATTCAATGAGCAAGGATCTAGGCCTGTAATGTTTTGTCCTTCATAGCCATTTGGGTCAGGGGTTCCAGTGTTTGGATAAACTCAATTGATCATAGAATTAAAATGTTGCTTGAAAATCTTTTTCCAGGCATCTTGCAAGTAGCACACAACTGAATGCTCTCAATTGAATACCAGTTCTTATTATTTTGTTAGTTCTTAAAAAATCTTTTTATCTACTTTTGAAGCTATATCTATCTTTTCAATCTATCATTTTGTTATGATTTCCTTAGAAAAAATTGCACAAATATTGAGATGTCATTTATTGTATCCTTTACAGTGCTGTACGTAGCACACTCAGGTGACCATTAAGGCCTGTGGGCCTAGTGTGACTATTTTTAAAACCAGTATATCCTTTGGGTGTTTTATATTATTTAGATAAATTTAACTGCATGCAGGAAACTTACATATTTTTTTAAAATTGGCTACAACTTTATTTTTTACGTTTGTTCATTTAAAAAACCCAGAATTTTATACATTAATCTTCCAAGTTTGTCTTAATATTGAGTTTATTAATTTGATATTTTAAGTGTATAAAGTTTCTGAAGAACTCATACTTAATATTTTAAAGATAAATATTATGCACATGTGCATAATATTTTCAAGTCTGTTTCTGAATCATAAAACCCGTAACAAATAATGCACTAAATTAGCGGCAAAGAAAGATGATAATATTGATGTTCGGTGTTTCTCATTGGTTTTCACTGAATGCCAGAAGTCAGAATTTAAAAAAAGCTATGTGTTTTTGTGAAAGTATTATGATAGTGATCTACATGTAATTCCACCAGATGTTTTTGTCTTTGCAAAGGAACTTTGTGCTTTCTTTGTGTTTCTTTGCATTTTAACCATGCTCAAAACAAAACAAAAATCATCTAAGTGGGAATTGTTTTGCCTTGTGCATCAAGCACTATTCATGTTAGTATATCTTTTTCCAAAATGTTAGCTATAGTATTCTTTAATATTTTAAATGCATATGTAATTGTACACAACTTTTTCCAGATGTTAATGAGTTGTAATTTCAAGTAATGCAAAAACTCAATCAGAAAATATTTTTTTAAATGGTTTGCGGTTATGTTTAGCTCATCTGAGCTTTTCTAATCACAATTTGTCCGTTGTCTGTCGTTGTCGTCGTTGTTGTAAACTTTTCACATTTTCATCTTCTTCTCAAGAACCACTGGGCAGATTTCAACCAAATTTGGCACAAAGCACCACTAGGTGAAGGGGATTCAAGTTTGTTGAGAATTGAGAATTATTGAAAATTTGTTGGTATTTTTCAAAAATATTCTTCTGAAAAACTATTCGGCCTGAAAAGCTTAAACTTGTGTGGGGGCATCCTCAGGTAGTGTAGATTCAAATTTGTTCAAATCATGGTCTCCGGGGGTAGGGAGGGGCCACAAGAGGTGGGGGTCAAATTTTACATAGGAATATATAGAGAAAATCTTTAAAAATCTTCTTCTCAAAAACTATTAGGCCAGAAAAGCTCAAATTTAAATGGAAGCATCCTCAGGTAGTATAGATTCAAGTTTGTTCCAATCATAGTCGCTGGCGGTAGGCTGGGGACACAATGGGGGTATCAAGTTTTTACATAGGAATATATAGAGAAAATCTTTAAAAATCTTCTTCTCAAAAACTATTAGGCCAGAAAAGCTCAAATTAAAATGGAAGAATCCTCAGATAGTGTAGATTCAAGTTTGTTCAAATCATAGTCCCCATGGGTAGGGTGGGGCCACAATTGGGGGATCAAGTTTTACATAGGAATATATAGAGAAAATCTTCTTCTCAAAACTATTAGGCCAGAAAAGCTCAAATTAAAATGGAAGCATCCTCAGATAATGTAGATTCAAGTTTGTTCAAATCATAGTCCCTGGGGGAAGGGCGGGGTCACAATGGGGGATAAATTTTTATATATCGAGAAAATCTTTAAAAATCTTCTTCTCAAAACTATTAGGCCAGGAAAGCCCAAATTTGAGTGGAAGCATCCCCAGATCGTATAGATTCAAGTTTGTTTTAATAATAGTCCAGGGGTAGGGTTAGGCCACAATGGGGGATGAATTTTTACATAGGAATATGTAGAGAAAATCTTTAAAAATCTTCTTTTTAAAGACTATTTGGCCAGAAAAGCTTAAACTTGTGTAGAGGCATCCTCAGGTAGTGTAAATTCAAGTTTGCAAAATCACAGTCCCTAGTGGTAGGACGGGGCCGTGATGGCGGTTTGAATTTTTACATGGGAATATATAAAGAAAATCTTTAAAAATATTCTGGGAAAGTTTTCGGTCCAAAACTTAGTACTAAGTGTAAAAGCACAGGTTATGCAGATTTAAGTTTGATGAAACCATGATTCCCTAGAGAAAAGTGGGGCCACGAAATGGGGGGGGGGGGGGTATGGAATAGAGAAAAATCTTCTTACAGGTACAACAACAAAAGGGGCTTGGTATTTACCAAAAAAAAAAGAGGTGGATAAAAATTGGCAGATTTTCAAAAAAAAATTAGCAAGATCTACTGTACTTAGTTGTCAAGATATTTTGATACTGTTATGCTAATTTGATCAGAATTTAGGCAATTGTTGCTCAGGTGAGCAATATGGCCCCTGGGCCTCTTGTTTCATGCTCGCATCAATATTTTTCTTGTTAATATATTTTTACACATGTATTTACCAAGTCGTGTAATCGTTTTATGGTTTTTTTAATAGATTGCTCTCAGGATATCTTCTTGTATGGATTTTTGCCTGTTTTCTTGATTGTGCTCATAGCATCAATACCAATCAATATCCTGAAGATAGATTTCTTATCTAAACAGTTTGGAGGTAAATTGTATCTTTTTATTCTTATTTTATATGTTCATTCATATATTTAAATGGTTTAAAGTATAAATCTGAATTTTGTCAGTTTACATATTTAACAAAGTTCACTTTAAATACAGGGGTTGATCCAAAGGTAATGTCACACAATCCACTGTATTACATGATGTATGATCAATCTTAAATTTCATTGAATAATTAAAAAGATTTGAATGTTTATAACATGATATATATATATATATATATATATATATATATATATATATATATATATATATATATATATATATATATCCTTTTTCTTGGTACCGGGGATGAATAAACACAAAAAAAACAAGTCCAATGCTCAAACAACTTTTATCTAAGATGCATCATAGATGAAAGTTGTTTGAGCATTGTTTATATATATATATATATATATGTTCATATATATATATATTATATATATATATATATATATATATATATATATATATATATATGTGTGTGTGTGTGTGTGTGTGTGTGTGTGTGTGTGTGTGTGTGTGTGTGTGTGTGTGTGTCTGTG
The DNA here is from genome assembly GCA_015776775.1 of Magallana hongkongensis. Taxonomy (NCBI): domain Eukaryota; kingdom Metazoa; phylum Mollusca; class Bivalvia; order Ostreida; family Ostreidae; genus Magallana; species Magallana hongkongensis. The sequence continues at coordinate 31,715 of VIAA01000114.1, read as the reverse complement.
TCTGTGTGTGTGTGTGTCTGTGTGTGTGTGTGACAATGTGACATCGCTGTATCATAAATTTACATCTTTTTCAAGGTTCTTATTTAAGAGTAAATAACAGGGGTCAAAGTTTTAAAAAAGCTCAAAACAACACAGCTAGTATTTTAAAACAGATATGATATATAGCCTTTTCCTAATTGTTTTAAACGTTTAGGAAATGTTACAATCCATTTCAGTTAAGAACTCAGTGGTTTGTTTTGGGGGTTTTTTGTCTCTAGATCTGGGGGAAAAAAGACAAAAATGAGAAATGTGATACAATGCTTCAATAGATGGAAATAACAAGGAAAAATATTGGAACTGATATATCAACCTAAAAATGAGAGTGAACAAAGTACCATCAGTGTGGTTCTAATGTTTTATAAAAGCCTTTGCCAATAACTAATTATGCTAATAACTAAATTAGTTAAAAGACATATGCTCTGAAGAAAACTTGAAGTTAATTGTCCTTCTGTCATCAGGAATATCGTGTGGCTACGTTCATGACTTTTTGAAAAACCGTCAATAAAACTGATCGCACATCAAAAAATCTAATATACTCACTCTATCGAACACAAAAAGAGTAAAAAACTTATTCAATGAAAGAAAAATACAATTAGAAAAATGAATAGAGCATCATGGCCATTTGTTTTTTAAGGGTTAAATTCTGAAGTTTTAAATTATATCATAACGCCAAGAATCAAGAAATGTGGTTGCCAGCTTATGGCAACTATCCTTGCCTCACGCTCAATAGAATATATAATGTTCAGAAGTAATAAGCGCAGTGCATTAAAATTTTCAGATCTGAATTATCTTAGGTAGATATATAATTAAGCACCAATTTTAGTCACTTTAAGCAGATTTTCACCATTATATCACATCTGTAACATTATTCTTGGATCAACCCTTGTATATTCTTAAATGAAAATTTACCAATTGATTACAATATTTTTGTTTTTAGAATTCACATGGAAAAAAGTTGGTATCACTGCTGTCTTCTATGTGATTGCTATTATCATTGGTGTTTGCCTTGGACTTCTTATAAAGGGATGTGATAAAAGTAAGTACAAGAGTCCTGTCTATGTAAAGACTTTAATTTATTGCATGTATTGTAAATCTTAACCATAGTATCATTATTATATATAAATGTAATTCAGACCAATCTAGTATATGTTTCAGATACCTCAATGGATTTTTTTTTTTATACCAAATGACATGGTAGATACCAGGTCCGAACTTAACAGTTAAAGACCTATGCCATTGCATTTATAGAAATAGCAAAGAAATAGCAACTAAAGACAATGAGCAATTTTGATGTTTGATATATGTATTGGGATTGTAACAACAAATCTGGAACTTCTTATTTTTAGCAGAAGAATAGAATTTTTATGTATTTATAAAGTATAGAAAGAACATTTATTTCATTTATTCCTGATAATCACACAGTCAACATTGAGCAATTTGCTTGATCTTCATGATCATGTCAAAATGCATCAAGATTAAATTATTTGTATGAAAAGTGCTCTTATGTTCATCCAAAACTATATACATAATTTTTAAATGGTTGAATATATTGAAAAATCAAATGGTCCTGAAGCAATTTATCATGCATTATCTTAACAAATTTTTAGTTCAGCTGAGTCAATCAGGTGACATATTTCAATTGGTCTTTGTTCGCCTCTGTGCGTCATTTGTGAGTCACCCATCATGCATTGATAATTTTACGTTTTTAACCTCTTCATAAACAGGACAAGGCCAATTTAAAGTTACAATTTTTGGTGTGAAGCATCTCTAGGATTGGAGGAATTTAAATTGTGAAATTTATTACCATACCACCCTGGACCCTCATTGGCAAGGGCAACTAAGTCAAAAAATGGCCAAATTTTCAAAAATCTTCTTCTCTACACATGTTGGAAAAAACTAAATGCATGATTTTGATGTCCACGAAGCCCTCTACAAAAACTATGAAGTTTGTGGGCCTTGGATCAGGGTTTTAAAACTTCAAACCCTAGGGCAGGGCCAATATGACCATTTAGAGAAAATGTACTAAATCTGAGAAAATCTTCTCTACCCCCATGTATGTTTGAGAAAACCACATGCATGATCTAATGTCCATGATGCCCTCTATCAAAAGTGTGAAATTCATGGCTCCTGGGTTAGGGGTTCAAACCCTAGGGCAGGGCCAAGATGACCATTTCGAGAAAATGTATTAAACCATAGATCCTGAAAATCTTCTTCTCTACTCCCATATATATACTAGTATAAACTAAATGCATGATTATGATGTCCTCTAAAAGCCCTCTTTTTAAATTGTGAAATTCATGGTCCCTGGGTCTGGTTCAGGCCCTATAGGGCAGAGTCATTAGGCCATGTAATGAAAATGTACTTTTAAGATCTTAGAAAATCTTCTTGTGGAAAATAAACAGAATGCATGATTTGATGTCAATGAAGCGGTCTACATTGCTTGCTTAATTGTAAAGTTCATGGCCCCTTGGGTCAGAGGTTCAGGCCTAAGAGGGAGTCTTATATACTGAAGATATATTGAATCTTAAGAAACCCTCTTTTATGCTCCTATCTATATTTGGGGAAAAAATGCATAATTATAATGTCCATAAAGTCCTCTACCAAAATTGTGAAATTCAAGCCACCAGGGCCAGGGTATCGGGTCTAAGGCAAGGCCAACATTGGCATGTAGAAAAGTGTAAAAAAAAAAAAAAAATTATGTTTTTTTCTGTACTTTCACAGTATAGGGAGATAAACTAAATTCATTTAACATTAAATTGGAAAATTCACTGCCCATGGTGCAGGGGTTAAGATTCTTATTGGGGGGGGGGGGGGGGGCAAATGTGGCCATTGCTTTGGGTTACAGGGCTTTACATTATTATTGTCTGCTTGTTAGGTACCAGTGTAAAATTAAAATATTGACAACTGAATATTACTGCGCACTTGTACAAGTAGACAAGTGCTTTTTTACGTAATGAAGTCATCAAAATTAAAAAAAAACAACAGAAGAAGTATGTTTGGTGATAAGTTTATCTGTAGTCAAAAAATGTTAAAAAAGAGACCTTTGTTGGTTGTGCAATGACCATAACAATTTTACATTAGGCTATGGTACTCAGGTGACCGTCAAGGCATGTAGGTCTCTTGTTGTTTTAGTTAATATGAATTTAATATTAAAAAAATAACTTATACTGCATTTTGCATTTGCAACTTTTCAAATACTCTTTCATCACTTCTAAAGTCAAGCAATTAGTTGAATGTAATTTTTTAATGTGAACTTATATTTTATTGCAGAATTACTGGCTCTTGGTCTGAGCTTATTTTTTGGAATCCTTTTAGTAGTAGCCCTCATCTTTGCCCTAATTTACTACCACAAAAAGTGTGAATCTGGAAGTGGTAAGTTATAGTGTTCATTTGACATATGCACTGTTAAATTTTTATCCTGAAAAGAGTGTATTTAACAAAATCCTCTTTCCAAGCACTTTAAAGAGGAAAGGAAATAATACATGATGAAGCAACTAGGATGTGTAGAGAAAATGCATTCATTGGATACTTTTACTTTTGCTGGCCAACATCATGCAAATAATTTTCTGCATTGATTCCAATTATTTTTGTTAGGTCTTTTGTTTTCATGAAAATCCTATTATAATTCTGTTGTTTTCTTTTTCAAATTACAAAGGCCTCTAGTTTCGAACTGAAGACTGCATGCATTGTTTTTATTAATTTCTATTTAATTAATCCTATTAGCTCACCAGAGCAAAAGACTTAAGCTTGCTATTCTGACCAAACATTGTCATTGTCGTGATTTTTTCATATTTTTAACTTCTTTTAAAGCACCACTGGGTTAAATTTAACCATACTTGGTAAAAAAAAAAACATTCTTGGGCAAAGAGGGGTTAGTTTGGATAGAATGAAAACAGGATGGGGTGTTTTAAAAACTGTCTTTATAAAAGAAAAATACAAAATTAATACATGTAGCCTTTAATATACAAAAGTTTTCATAAGCTTCCTGAAAATGGTTTATTAGAAGTCAAGAAGAGGATTCAATTAAAAGCAACAGAATTTTTAAGTTTACATTATGTTGTTATCCTGTTGATCTGATAGAGGGCCTTGTGTCAAGTTTTTTAATTACATAGGAAAAGTTCTAAAAATCAAATTAAATGGTAAAAATTATTATAAGTTGAGGTAAATTTTCAAATTTATTCATGTACTTGTTCTTATAACTTTACACGTCCTACTTAAATATGGTACTTGGGAAAGCATGTGCTTGATGTTTCCTTGTCGAAAAACCATCGGAAAACACCTGGTGTATTTTGCTCAAAAACATTAATTGATCAAAATAACAATCTTTATATCTATATTATGACATCACCGTGGTGGTATGCTTTTACAAACTTTTTTTAGGTCACCTGAGTCACTCAGGTGACCTATTGCAATTGGTCTTCGTCCGTCGTCGTGCGTTGTGCGTCGTGCGCCGTGCGTCGTGCGTCGTGCGTTAACAATTTTACAATTTTTAACTTCTTCTTGAAAACTACCAGGCCAATCGTTACCATTTTTGGTGTGAAGCATCTCTATGGTAAGAAGAATCTAAATTATGAAATTTATGGCTCTACCACCCCTGGGTTGCCACGGGCGGGGCCAAATATGCAAAAAAAGCCAAATTTTCAAAAATCTTCTTCTTTACTTCCACACATGTGAGGAAAAAACTGAATGCATGGTTATGATGTCCATGAGGCCCTCTACCAAAATTGTGAAATTTATGGCCCCTGGGTCAGGGGTTCTGGCTCTAGGGTGGGGCCAATATGGCCATATAGTAAAAATGTATTAAATCTTAGAAAATCTTCTTCTCTACTACCATATATATTTGTTAAAAACTAAATGCATGATTATGATGTCCATGAAGCCCTCTTCCTAAATTGTGAAATTCATGACCCCTGGGTCAGGGGTTCAGGCTCTAGGGTGTGGTCAATATGGCCAAATAGTAAAAATGTATTAAATCTTAGAAAATCTTCTTCTCTACTATCATATATATTTGTTAAAAACTAAATGCATGATTATGATGTCCATGAAGCCCTCAACCTAAATTGTGAAATTCATGACCCCTGGGTCAGGGGTTCAGGCTCTAGGGTGGGGCCAATATGGCCATATAGTAAAAATGTATTAAATCTTAGAAAATCTTCTTCTCTACTATCATATATATTTGTTAAATACTAAATGCATGATTATGATGTCCATGAAGCCCTCTACCTAAATTGTGAAATTCATGACCCCTGGGTCAGGGGTTCAGGCTCTAGGGTGGGGCCGATATGGCCAAATAGTAAAAATGTTTCAAATCTTAGAAAATCTTCTTCTCTACTCCCATATATATTTGTTAAAAACTAAATGCATGGTTATGATGTCCATGAAGCCCTCTACCTTAATTGTGAAATTCATGACCCCTCGGTCAGGGGTTCAGGCTCTAGGGTGAGGCCGATATGGCCATATAGTAAAAATGATTTAAATCTTAGAAAATCTTCTTCTCTACTCCCATATATATTTGTTAAAAACTAAATGCATGATTATGATGTCCATGAGGCTCTCTACTAAAATTGTGAAATTCATGACCCTTTTGTTAGGTGTTCATGCTCTAGGGTGGGGCCAATATGGCCATATAGTAAAAATGATTTAAATCTTAAAAAATCTTCTTCTCTACTCCCACACATGTGGGCAAAAAACTGAATACATGGTTATGATATCCACAATCTCCTTTACCTAAATTGTGAAATTCATGGCCCCAGGGTCAGGGGTTCAGGACATGAGGGGGCAATATGGCAATAAAGTGTAATTCATATAATGTTTAAAAATCTTCTTCTCTATTCTCACACATCTGTATAAAAAAAACCCGACTAATAATTATGTTTACCAGGAAGTCCTCTACTGAAATTTTAATTTTCATGTCCCCTGGGGTATGGGTTTTGACTCTAGGGCAGGGCCAAAATGGATGTATAGATGTTAATGCATATAACGTTAAAAAAATATCTTTTTTACTCCTACACACCTGAAAGGAAAACTGAATTCATTATTTTGTAGACCAGATCTTTTAGTTTTTCACCAACATTATAGATTTCACAGTTCTTTTTGAATTAAATGTGGTTGTCATTACAAATTTATAATTTTTCTACTCCAGTATGAAACCTAATTAATTAGATGCATATATGAGACTCCATGACAAGTTTGTGTATTGGATATATGCTACTCAGGTGACCGTTAAGGCCAATTGGCCTCTTGTTTAATATGATTTCAACTAGCCTGCATCTTATTTTTAAAGCTCTTTAAACTTTAATTTTGGATGCGAGAAATGCATAATACAGCACAAAGTACTTGTACTTTCCAGATGTTTAAAGTAGTTTCAAAAGCTTTTGTATTCTTCTTTGAAATAAGAATGCCAATTCTGTTCATTTATGTCATCTGCAATGATTCCTCTTAATAAGGTTATTTGTACAGCAGATATTTGATCATGCAACCATTTATTTTTAAGATTGAAGTTTCAATCTTTCAGAAATGTTTGTTTAGAAGGATGACTTAATAGAGTGAATGATTGTAATTTGTCATTTCTAGTCCACTCTTGAAGGAATTTTTGAATATTTATTTTGACATATTACAGCAATTTATTGAATATTTTTATTTCTAATGTTAATAAACTTATATTCGGTTTTAAAAATGTTGAGTTTCAAATCTCAATTTGTATTATATGATATAATATGATATCCCCAAATGTACTTCATTCATTTATATAGTTATTCGTGTAATGATTTGATTATCATGATTTATGGGGGCTTACACTACATGGATTACATGTACTAGTGGGTGTTTCCTCCTTTGTCCTGACATATTGGTCCCCATATCTGAAGTTCTAACTGTTTCTCTGATTTATATTCGTGCAAGTATTTTATATGCTAGCTTACTCAGCTAGTTTTATATGCTAAATCAGCTTCTTATATTGTGTTTTTGTTAATGTACTGCAACATGTGATCTTTTGATTATGTTCTTAGACAAAATTTGACATTAACTTTTCTGGTCAAAAATGAAAATACAATACAGAGCAGTTTCATGAGTTATGTGTCTGATTTTCTGTCTTTTTCTCTCTCCATGAATCCTGGTTTCTTTCACCATCATTGATCATTGTCTGCTATGAACATCATGAAGGACTTTATCATGAACCTGTATCATTCATCTAAACCTAGAGGTATATGTTGTCATTTCTCATACTTATATCAACTTCATTACCTTGCCTGCTGGTTAGGTTAACATTTCTGCGATGCTTACTTGTATGAGTGACACAATTCTCCATCTTCTATTCATTGAATAAATTCAAATAATTATTAAATTCCCATTTTGTGATTCCTTCGCAGTGTTGTACCATTCTCAGGTGATTTTTTTTTGCACTTTTTGTAATTGATGAAATTTATGCCAGTTGTAAGTCACATATCAGAGCTTATATGATTTCAGAATCATTTTTAGCTCAGTGAGCTAATAGCTCAAGTGAACTTTTCAGATCACTTTTTGTCCAGCATCCATCTGTCTGTCCAATAACTTAAACATTTTCGACTTTTTCTTAGGAACCACTTGGCCAATTTCAGCCGAACTTGGCACAATGCATTATTTGGTAAAGGGGAATCAAGTTTGTTCAAATGAAGGGTCACACCCTCTTTCAAGAGGAAGTAATAGAGAATGATTGAAAATTTGTTGGTATTTTTCAAATTTCTTCTTCTCATAAGTCATTTGGCGAGAAAAGCTAAAACTTGTTTAAAAGCACCCTTAGGTTGTGTAGATTCAAGTTTTAATTAAATCACGATCCCTGGGGTTAGGGTTGGGCCACCATGAGGTTGATGTTTTACATTTGCAAGCCAAGGGTATCTGATCCACACTGCTCCTCACGAACCCTATAGCCTGGCATATCGTGCTATCAAAAGTTGGGATTTGATTTTGGATTTTGATTGGGGTTTACTGAAACAGTTCAACCAGTCAAAAAAGGCAAAACATAATTGATTTAATCGACAATCATACTGTTTATTCACTAGTGTCTCTAACACAAATAGCTTAAAACCCTTCCCTTACCAAAATATAAGGCCTCTGGCAAACAGTTGCCGCAAATTTGCAGGGAGTTTGCTGCAAATTTGCGACAAACAGTTGCCGCAAATTTGCGGCAAGTTCAGAATTCGTATGCAAATTAGCTTCTGGCAAACTGTTTGCGGCAAAGTTGCGGCAAGTTCAGAATTCGTATGCAAATAAGCTTCTGGGAAACTGTTTGCGGCAAATTTGCGGCAAGTTCAGAATTCGTATGCAAATTAGCTTCCGGCAAACTGTTTGCGGCAAATTTGCGGCAAGTTCAGAATTCGTATGCAAATTAGCTTCCGGCAAACTGTTTGCGGCAAATTTGCCGCAAGCTTAAAGATAAACATAGCAACTTTAAGATATTACAACATAAGAAAAACAATTAATAAACACTAATAATCATTTAATAATGAGTTACTATTTACTAATACATGTACTATGCTTTTCAATCAATTAACAAATAACTTCTACTGGTGATTAACAAAGATGTTTAACTTAAACAGTTGCAGCAAAATTAGAGATAAAGGACACAAGTAATTAACTTTAAATTTTACACATTTAATTAATTCAAAAATAAACACAAAAATGATGAACAAACCATAATAAAATTTGAAAAATAGTAGTCAACCGATAGGTGATGATTTGTTGCTGCAGATCGATAAACTTGAATGCAGTTTGATCACAACATGCATGCACAGATGGATTTGTACAAAAGTTCACAATGAGCCAAGTTCAAACCATATAGTTCACAATTAAGCCCTGCACGGTCACTGGTCATGTTACAATTAATCACGGATTCTTTAAGGCATTCTCGATGTCTTTTTTTATGACAGTCTCCTGTACGTGCTCTCAAATTTAATTTCACACATAAACAATATCACACAAATAGCCGAATATCACAATAATGCGCACAATGGAATGGTCAGACTTCAGCACTGTTGTTTATATGGCATTGCTTTTCTTCGTAAGTCTTACACAAATTCTGTCTTCACTCTTTTTTGGTTGCATCATTTGATCATAAAATCAGTGAGTTTAATAGTTGTTCATGCATGGTTTTCTTTAGGTCTGTGTAACCCAGTCACCAGGGCAGAAACCTATTGGGAAGATAAATGGATTTCATATAAGCACAATTGTTTTCAAATTTAAAGCAGTTTCTAAGTAAAACAAGTTAGACTATCATATATACTTACTCAATCTATTAATCTGGTATATAAAGCTGCATTTGCACTAGGCCTACTACAACTCTGACTATGTGAGTAGAACATGAATTCTTTTATTTAAGTAATAAAAATGTAAATCATATAAAATGTACTTATACACTATGTAATAATAATTTCCTAAATTTGGCGTTGTTTAAATAAATTTCAAATTTAAATTATTTGTTCATGCATCACAACGATGTCAATAACGAGCGTTTTGCTTGATTCGACACCCCGCATTGTCATAGAGACGGCCTTATACTGTTAAACTCATTATAAAAGATCACAATCTTTCGTTTTATATTCCAATAACTGTTTAAACTGCCATTCCACGAATATATTTTCATTACTTCACTTACTCTCATGATCATGCAGAGGGTGCATGCAGTGGCCTTGGGTGTTAAGACTCGATTCATTCACTTATATTCATCCTCTGTTTAGCCGTGGATTTTCCAAAAGTATAAACACTCCATTGACACTGTTTCTTTTACCTTGTGCACAGCCTTATTCCCTTATTTTCATTCATTTTACCATCTCGGTGATGGCAGACAACATGGCAGCATCGAATGTGAAAATTGGCGGCTAGCTATTGATCGACCAATCAGCGCGCGCGTAGCTTAACATTGAAACAAAAGTAAAAGTAGAAACAAACACTGAACAGCATAACGTTACGGAAAATTCTTCAATCTACACGATTCAACATCAAGCGGTTTAGATACTCAAATCCAAGTTGACTGTTATTTGAACGTAGGAAAAAAGAATATAGCATAACAAAAGAACAGACAGGTTGGTGTTCACGTAATTCGGGGGGGGGGGGGGGGGGGGGGGATTTAAGTTGATCTTATTTTCGTAATAATAAACATTTTTATGGAGACCATCTTAGAATAAAACTTAAATCCGAAAATATTAATTAGATTTATTTTTTCTCTATACAAATATACAAAATTATAAAAACAATTCATTATAATTGACAGTCTTAAAGTTTTGCTGAATGTGTATGAAATTGTATACAGTACGTCTTATTTCTGGTAAAGCTTTGGCAAACTCAGGAAGGAAAAAAAACAGAGAAAAAAGAAAAAATGTTTGTGGTAAACTTCTAGCAAATTTTTAGGAGTTTGCCAAAAGTTTGCCACTTCTGGCGAAGAAGCTGCAAACATAGTTGGGTGTCTGGTAAACTTTTGGCAAAATATAAGAGGTTTACCAGAAGTTTGCTACTACTGGCAAAGATCCGCAAACAAGTTCTAAAGTTTTCTGGTAAACTAATCAGTTTGCCGAAAATTTGCGGCAAGTTTGCTGCAAATTTGCCGCAAACAATTCATTTTGGTAAGGGTTATTATTCAGTGTTACAGTAATAAGTACACCTGATTGTGTATCAACAGAGGCATGCACTTGTGGAGTTAGGATTTACCTCCCCCAGTCTTACACCCTTCGAATGAATTTGATCTATATGTAACATTTCACGTTATTCCTATTTATTGAGTACACTGGGCATTAAATGTTCTTTGAACTGGTCAATAAATAATGTCTGTTGAGGCTGCTATTTTTGTTCAAGTACAGCATCTTTCAATTTAAAGATCGATCACGTGACAAAATAAATTCCCAACTTTTGATAGCACGATATGCCAAGAGTTCGTGAGGAGCGGTGCAGATCAAAACCTTTGGCAAGCGAAGATGACGAAAAATTAGAGAAAAATCTATGAAAATCTCCTCAAATTGGCCAGAAAGTTGTCACTTGTGTATAAGCAAACTCAGGTAGTGTAGATTCAAGGTTGTCAAAATCTTGATCTTCAAGGTATGGTGGGGCTGCATTGATGGGTCCAATTTGACAAAGAAAAAACATTAAAATCATTGAACTTAACTCTTTTCCCTTAGAGGTTAATTCTATCCTTTAACCCTCAAAGTTGCGTATGGACGACCCTGGCCATATCCTTAGTGACGACCTTTGATGCACCCTATATACAGCTCTTAATTAGACCTTTCAACACCTGTTGTTTATAATAAACATTGACTTGTATTCACCTGGCCAAATATATGGATGATTGTTCACGCATCCTAAATAAAGATATCACGTGATTTACCTAGGTATGGTGACATGATGCACTACTACAATAATCAACAAAGATGGTGGATTACATCGCACATGTTTTCAATATTTGTTTATAAACAAGTCTAGAGTCAGAGTTTTCTAGATTTATTAGTTGTGAGAGTAAATGAGGAAAAATATTGTGGAAAAATTTGTGTAGTAACAGAATACAGAACACAAGGTGTGCATTACCTGCAACCCTTAATTACATGAATATACGAGTAGATTAATTTTATTTTTTTTCAAAAAGTTATAAGGCACACTTATTTTGTTAACATGTTTGATTTATCAAATTCTCTTACACCATTTATTGAAAGAAGCAGAAATATAGGTTTAAAAACAACAGACATGAATTGAAAAATCAGCCACAGGTTCATTTATATTTACTATCAAAAAATGAATTTTATAATGATGATGGAATTCTTAATAATTAAAGCTTTAATGTAGAACACTTAGATTTATTTTCATGTACCTGTTAGCACCTGTATTGTTTTTATTACTTACTTAAATTATTTTTTATTTCAAATTAAAATTTTAATTTTATACAAGTACATTGATATATTACTTTCCATATGTTTTATTTGTTAAAACCAGTAAAAAGTTCATTCAAAAAAACACACCAGCTGTTTTCAATTCATCTGAAAACAGTCTAAGGGTACTAGCCAAGAGTAGAGTGTTAAGAATATGGCCTATGCGTCAGTAGGTGACATTAAAGGGTAAAGGGTAATAAAGTAAAATGTATAATTTTACTTATATATGCAAACATCTTTACTATTGTTGATTCTCAATTGTTTAGAATGTGGCCCTTGGACAATTATTGGGCCCAACAAGGGGTTCCAATATTGATGTAGGTAGGTAGGTGTAATATATATATATAACATTAACATAAACATTTGTTTAAGATCTTAATAACTGCAATGCTCAGTATGTGATATGACAATAAAATCATTTTGTTACAAAAGGGGCAAAATGTTAAAATAAGAATATCTGGAGAAATATTTAAAAATCTGTTCACGTGGGATCTATTCTACTACATTCTTTTGATATTTTATGTATATGACTCTATAAAGCTGATTTTGTTATGGCTTTTGTAGCTCAGGTGAGCGATGTTGTCCATGGGCCTCTTGTTTCCTGATTGCATCAATTATTTCTTCCCATCAAATCATTAATACTTGCTTCTTGAATTGATCACATAGGGGTCCCAGAGAGAGTCCTGGATTACATCCAATGTTCACAGTTGGGACAGTAGTGTTGCTGTAGGATTTCAAGACCAACAATATAATAAAAATTTAGTGATCATCTGTAGAGAATACTTGAATTGGGGGAAAATTTCAAAGGAGGTGTTGCATTAATTAAAATATGTCCTGTGCCTGTTTACTTTTGTCACCAATTAACAAACAAATCATGTAAGAAAGGAAAGCATGTAAAATCAGATTTATCATTCACACAGCATGGTGCTTGATTGAGGGCCTTTTGTTAAAAGGTGTGGGCTATAATGTGTGCCTTTGGTCATTAATCATTTACCATACATATAGTGTCTGTTCATCTGAATTTCTTGGTTCATCTGTATCATCTCACATCCTATTTGTTCTGTTTAAGGTTCATAAAGGAAAATAAGGAAAAGGTTTGAATGCTGTTTTTATGCATGAAATTTATATGTTTTATTGTATATATTTTATGATTAAAAAGGGAAAGAGGGAGACATATGACAATTGAATTAACTACAGAACTGCATTATGAATAGAAGCATTCTTACCATCTGTGACAAATTTACCTTTGCTTCAGATAATTAGCTTGGGCTGAACAGTTCTTTTAATGAGATATGTGAAACAAAGTGTGCACAATACCATTGACCAGTGTTTGTGTAATTGATAAACTTCTGCTTTAATTTCTACATGCAGCATTCTAGTCGAAAAAAAAATACACAAAATTAAAGTTCATGGGTTCTGGTTCCAGTCATAAAAATTTATAAAAGGATTTCAAATCTTAGGCAAGGTCAAAAATTTGGTGACAGTATGCATGGATAGAGTATCTGTTCAAATTGAAATTGTGTTTAGTATATACATGCAACTTTGTATGAAAATACTGGAACATATTGTCAGTCATTTTGGTTGGCAACTGGAGGTCACACATGACCAACATCTCTTTGATTCTTGAAAATGACATCATAGCCATTTTTGTGGAAATTTAAATAAACACTTGTGTGCATATTTTAGGCTGACAACCAATAGTTCAAGAAAAAAGAAACTATATTTGGTACTACATGTATTAGGGTAAAAAAAAACATTTATATACACTTAATGTATTTAGAACTTAAGGTAAAAAGTGGAGCAGAAAATATTGCATTTTTAACATGCATTACTGTATGAACTAGCTGCCAGATCTGTCAAATAACCACCTAAAATCAATGGCCTCTCTAAACCATGAGGCACATTTTTATAACCATGAAGCACAGTTGAAAATAAAATTATACCTTTTTATAGGTATGTACCAGTATTTGATAAGTCAATTGATCTGTATGCTTCCACTCTGAATTAATTAAATTATGTACAAATTGAAATACATGTTTTTCAAGCTAAGATAGTAGATTGAAAATACATTTAAAGTATAACAATTTTACTCCAAGTAGATTTTGTGCCTGGTTTGATTGATGGATTGCCTGTATAGATAGCAAATTAGAAAAAAAAACCTTTGAACTTCCAAAACTTTGTCCATCCAGGTTTAACTGTATTTTGGAATTCCTATTAACTTGTACGTAAAATCGTCTTTATCATTACCATCATCAGTATCATTTTCTAATCTCATTTTTTTAAAGTTTTACTTATTCAAGTTGCATCTGTAGAAATTTATTTGGTAGCAAATATTGAAAAAAAATGTGAAATTGTTCATAAAGTTAAGATAATGCTGATATCACATTTGGTATGGTATTGTGCAAGCATGTTTTATCATATAGTAGTATTGTATCAAGCTACATTAATCTTAAAATGAAGTAATGAAGTCAGTGGTCACCTATATGATAAAAGTATTAACATGCATGGATGCATAAGAAAGCATATTTTGCATGGAATATTACTGTACCTGCATACGCATATTTCCTACTGGAATTTAATTCTGCTTTTGGAGCTTATATGTTCAAATTTTTATTGTACAATGTATGGTAATTATATTAATTAGGATTGCTATTCCTAATGTCTGTCTGCTTGTTTTATAACTTGTTTGTAGTTAAAAGTTTTTTTATCTGGCTGTTAAAGCATTTTTCTTGGTTAAAAATGATAAAAGCCATGTAAAATTGTAATTTGTTTAATCTTAAGGCAAGTTTCATGGATTTTTATAACAGCAAGAAGAATGATGTTTGACTTAAACTACCTAGCCATCAGAACAGCTTTTTTTCCATGCATAAGGCCATACTTAAAAAATTTTTGTTTGGAAGGGTTTCTAGACCCAAGAGGGAGGGAAGGGAATTTTTTTTATATCTTTCAAACTTGAAGTTAAACTAATAATTAAAATCTCCAAAAAAACAAAGTTCTTAATTTTTTTCTAATAGAATTTTATCAGCGGAGGATATTTCAATGAGAGGGGAGGCAATTCCAAACAAACAATAATTTTATTTTGACCTTATGAATTTTCTCTCTCAGCAAGTCATTGTTTTGTATCTAAGTATGCCTATGTACTTAAAATGAATACTCTTGACAAGTGTTAAGTTTTGTCCATGCAGTGGTGAATGAAAAAGATGCATGGTAATTGTGTCATATTCAGTATAGTAAATTGTGCTCATTTGAATGGTAGTGTAATGATACAGTTTGCTTTATTTGTTTTTGTAATATTGGCCTTAAGTTAACTTTGCCTTTTTGAAAGAGTTTTAAGAAGGCTTAAATATTGTTTTTACTTTTTATCTGAAATTTCAGATTTTGTAGTATTTTGAATTTTCTGCGTAAATGGAATTGTTATCTTTTGTTGCTATTAAACATATTGTTAAAAATACATGTATTGTTAAGATTCCAAATATACATGAACTAATGTTCAGATGTATGTATAAGAATTTAAGGTAAAAAAGAAAACAGACATTGGAGCAATATTTTTGTCATTTTATTTCAGATTATCAGCTATAATAAAGATATATTCCAGAAATGACTTAATCAGCATAGTTCAAAAACTTTTCCTTCATCAGTGAATAAACATCATCACCACTATATATACAAGTCAATTAACATATATTGCATATATGATTTACCATATAGAACTGTAGAATGAACATCTTTATATCTTTATGAATACTTAATGATTAAGGGTTCATCTTACGTTACAATGATGGATGTTTAAGTGAAATATATTTAATTTCGCACATTGTGGAATATTTTTTTTCTTAAACTAAATAATGAAATACTGTATACAGGGAAATATTTGCACACGTTTCATTTTTGCCCCTTTCGCCCTCAGCAGGTGAATTTAAGACTGGGCGAATTCCAATGTTCCAAGCTATTTCTTTAGTACACAAGCGAATGTTGAATTTAGGATGGGGCGAAACCGTTTGCAAGTGTTGAAGGGCAAAAATAAAATGGGACAAAAACAATCCTGTATACAGTAAGCAGATTGATGCATAATCCTATTCTCTAAAGGACTAGCCAATTTTGATTATGCTGCCATGATATAGACCATTGTTTTTTAATACGCTCTCAGAAAAAAAGAACCATTAAGCACATATTAATGGTTATATATGCAGTATAATTTATATGCATAAATTTTTTTCAACCACAATTGTTTGGTTATTTTTTTATAAAATCAAAGAGAAAATTTAGTTATTTAAAACTTTGATTCAATTATTATGATTCTGTCAAAGGGAAATAAAAGTTATTCCATCAATCAAATCAAAATTGTTGAAAAAGTTATCTTGGTGAAAATTAAGGAGATAAACTTTTTTTCATGTGCGATAAAACATTTGGATTAGTCATAAATGTCATCATAAATCTATGAATGAACTTACAAATTGAATTTAGTTTGTTGCAACTCCTGTGATAAATACGCAAAATACATGCTTACAAAATAATAATTCTGCGTATCTTAAATATTTTAAACAATTATTACTTGGGAGAAGTAGAAAAGACATTTTTCTATCAACAAATCTGTCCAGGAGAATCTTTGCAAGCCCTGCATTTGTTTTGTTTATAGTAAATACGCATGCGAAATAGTATAGAAGGTGGAACCCCGTAACACGTCAGATTTATATAATTATGGGTTATAAATAATAATTAATTTTAATGAAATTAGATCGATTTCATGGAGAAGTTTGTAATTTTCTGAAATTTATACATTTCTGTGAAGTACAAAAATACCGCACCCGATTGGAAAACTTTTTCAAGTTGATTTTTTAATAAAATGCACCTTACTGTCTCTTTAAAGATATTTTCAACATCTGAAATTTTAAAAATAATAAGAAAAATGATGTATGGTACATTCTGACTGACAATGTCAAATTATTGCTACAGTTCAAAAGTCTTGTTAGTAACATATTAGATGTTAATGGTGTATTCTGGTGTGGAGTGTTGTAATTGTATGTCAATACCTGTGTATGTTGTATTCTGTATACTTGCTCATAAAGACTCATATTTTGAAAGATATATAAACTGGAGCTCTAGATTTGTCCATTTGCTTGTCCATTTGATTATAGATTAAATGACTTAGCTAAATGACTTCTCTATACATCATCAATATGTCATCCTTTTTTGTATGAGATTAACTTGTAGGTTTATAGTATACTGTGGTAGGTTATACAGATTGAGTGTTTTAAAATAATGTAAGTAAATATTTCTGTAACTTCTTTTATTCAGATTGTGAAAGATTGATTCCCTGGATTGTATATTAGTCACTGATTAAAGGGATAAGGAATCATTCTTTGAGTATTATGAGGTGATAATTTCGGTCAGGGCGTATCAAATCCAATAAAGCCTGAAGGGCTTTATGATACATTTGATCTTGCCCTGATCGAAATTATCACTTCATAATATTCAAAAAATGATTCCTTACTACTTATTTTTGTTTAACTTTCAGCAATTAATGTACAATTAATATTACATGTATAATATTAACATTTTTACATTATTTTCAATTTGTATATATAATCTGTATTGTATGTACATGTAGATAGCTATTAGATCTAAAGATGTTGTGTGTCATATTGTTATATTTTAGTGTATTGTATGTATTCATATATGGACTAAGTGGGTTTTTTTTTTTCAAAATTTGTCAGAGGTAAACTTGCTTAGTGCATGGATTTTCATAATGTATAAAATTTATTTGTACTGAAAAGAAGTTATTTCATGACAAGCTTGTAAACTTGATGACAATGAATCTATAATGAGGCCAAGTCTAACTCAGATTCTAGCGCTTTTTGTGGCTTTTGTGTGCTTTAAACAAAATCAAAAAACTAAAATCTTATGTTAAGACTGAGTGAATGGTGCATTCAAACATAACAGTTATAACATCAACCAACATATTTAATGACATGCCTGAAATGTGAATAAGGCTTTGAAAATTGCTATTGAATTTTGGAAGAGTACTGGTAGGTAATAATATAGAAAAATGATTCTCCCATTGGAATATGTTGACTGTCTGTCTTATTTGATGATTTTGAAAATTACAATTTAACAAGGAAATAAATTTCATTGAAAATATCCAGAGTAAGGAGTTTCATTTTAATCATTAAGACTTGGCCTCTTTCGAAATTATTTATTGTTTGTTCAAACTCTTTTTGTGATTATTCTACTACGTTGCTTTTTGTATTAGAAAAGTTCATTATGAATGAATGTTTGATTTTTATTGCTTTTTATGTCCTTAAAATAAATGATTTAGAAAATGTCATGATTTTTATCATCATTTTATTTAAATGATTAATATCTGAAATTGCATTTAATTAATATTCATTTGAACTTATTTTTATAAATCATCTCTTCAGCTGAAAAGTTATGTTTATTAGCATCATAAAGTATTGATCAAATACATGTACCTAAAAATGGATCTAAAAGGTGAAACATATATAAATAAATGTTGGTTTTTGTTTCTGGTTATTTTTTGGTTTGGAAATCCTTACATAAATTCATGTGAACTGTGCAATAGACATGTATTGTACACTTTTCTTAGATCTTGACTCGTTTAAAAGTTGACAGATTTGTTTTGTTGATTATATTCATCAACAAAGTTTAATTCTAATACCCTCACAAATTATTTACAATGTTATATGTTTAATTAATTGTATTGAAAAATGCAATTTAATCTCCAAGAAACCATTGTTATATTACTAAGAAAAATGTTATCCCCACAAAAATCTGCTTGTGCAGTATATTTAAATATCAATAGGTTTTTAGCACCTACCAAAATACAGCATAGTGTTCAAGTCTGTTTTAATTAAATAGTATTGCTGTTGACACTAGTGAAGACAAGTTTCAGATGAAGTTTCCAATAATGGCTCATGAGAGCCATCTAAATGGATCAGTGAACAAAACACAAAATATATGACCTGGGTAAGGTAAAATCCAGCACGCAAGTTGCATCTAGTCTGTGGTTGCTTCAATCTTAATTTTTTAAAGCATTTGGTTACCTTTTACTGGTTTTTTTATACCCCCTACAAACAAAGATTTGGAAGATATATAGGAGTCACCTATTCCGTCTTTCCATCCGTCTATCCGAGCAATCTATCTGGTTAATATCTTTCTTATGGAGAAACATTGGAGGTTCCTACTTCACACAAAGATTGCTTAAAACCGAAGGGTTTGTCAAGATTAAGACCCAAGGTCATCTTGGCAAGTTCAAGATCACTGGAGGGGAAAGTGCATAATTCGTGTCCAGGTAACTTTCTCTTTGAGAAACATTGAAACTTCCTACTTAACACAGATTGCTTATGACCAGAGGATGTGTCAAGGTGTCAAGGTCACTGGAAGGAAAAGTGCAGAAGAACTAGGTACACTTTCAGTCATATTTTGCCCTGTTTTAGAGTGATTTTTAAAAGTATCACCAAAAATGGAAATGAAACATTTATTTGCACAAGAATAACCATAAACAAAGAATCTATAAATAGTTACCTGTTTAGACTTTCACAAGGGTAATTGTGACGTCACAAACAGTGCATTTTCCCGTAATTTTCATAAAACTGAGCAGAAGACACCAATTCCTCTGGGGTTTTTTGAACAGAAAACTATGTCCGCAGCCATCGCCCATGATGAAACTCACATTATAACTTTATCATGTTAAAACACATAAAATATATTAATTTTGTTGTGGGCGACGGCTGCGGACACATTTTCCTCTTCAGAAAACTATGAGAAAATGTGTCATTTTTCACCATTTTTGACTTAATCTTAGAAATGTGCCAAAATGTTGAAGTCATAATTATTTTTTGAAACAAGATAAAAATGTATAACTTGGCATTTCATATACACACCTGTTAAAGATATTATATGTGTATTTTCAGGAGATTTAAACACATATCTTTTGAATTTTAGGGCAAATATTAAAAGAAACTGTACCTTCTTTTTTGTGGCCTGTCTATATCTTTCTAATGGAAAAACATTTGAGTGACCTTAGGGTGTACCTGTCATGATTTTGACCAAAGATCAATTGGGAAAGTTCCAGGTCATTTGAAGAAAAAGTTCATAACTTTTGTCTGCTTTATACCTTATGGAGAAACAATGGAAGTTCATACTTCACAAAGGGATCGCTTATGACCTGAGGATGTGTCATGAACTTGACTTTGGTAAGTTGTGCAAGTTCAAGGTCATTGTTTAAAAAATGCATAATACCTGTGTAGGCCATATTTTGTAATGAAGCTAAAATCTGACACAAAGATTGCCTGTGCCCTATAAATATGTCCTGACCTTGAACTTTTGTCGTTTATGCAAGTTTAAGGTCCGTTTAAGAAAAAAGGTGTGGCCATTACTTTCAAATAGAGAAATACTTGAGTTATTAAATTTTCTCAGTGGGAGGTATCATTTGTGAACCTGTTCACGGTACCTCTGGTTTTAGTGTTTTTGATGAAGGGGGATTTCTCCATTGCTGAATATGAATTTTGTCAGCAAATGCAATTAGTATTTTTTCATCTGCAAAGAGGTCTGCAGTAACTGTTATTCTTTGTTGCTGCGTTCATGGGCCTATTTTATTTTCACTTGTTTATCATTTGTACAATGAAACATGATGGCACATATGCACCTTATTCAAAAATTGCTAGATGCAAACATGTTTTCATTGTGAAATCAAGAGGTTTGGAAATTTGTGTTTTTCTTGAGAAAAATAAGTTGTATTGTGCATGAATGTCTTGAATAAGCAGTTGAGAGCATAGTAGTCAAACTGATTAAGTAGATTCAGATCCACTTCTCTTTCCTAATAATATATTTCAAAATTTTAAGTGCTCAATATAATTATGCTTAACTGACTTGACTTCATTAATATAGCTGTATCCATATCATGTTTTTTCTCATCATTTCTTTGATTTAAGTGGTTACCCATCCTAAGATCATTTTCTTATAATGCCATTCAATCCATATGGTAAATGCTTTAGTTCATGCTTCTTATGATGTCTTCCTATGGCTGAGCTTTGCTATATTAAAAGAACTTTATTCAGAGGACAAGTTTATGTTGTTGTGCAAAAAAAACTGCATGATTCTTAATGGAAAAATATTTTCCTTAACAGATGTAATGGTTCAAAAAAATGTCACTGAAATTAAAATTAACGAACTTCAGATATGCATAAAGTAAAACTTGTTAATCAGCTAGAAACCCAGATATAAGGAAAATTGTGTTGTAAGGGGGTTTCCCTCCCTCATTGCTGATATATGGATATATATTTGTATGTCTAACGAATTAACTTATAAGCAAGTTTAGTATATATTTTTCCTGTACTAATTTATAGACTGTATTTAAGTATACGATTAAACTGGAGGACTTAAATATGATTTCGTCAACATTAATTTGATGACTAAAAATTTATACTTTTTTTTTGGAAATTATTGCAAAACATTTAGTTTCTGCTAAAATGGACAATGTGACAATACATGCACTAGTATTGGTTAGATGTATATATATATATACTTTTATATGTACTTTTGATTTATCTTTTGGATGTAAAGTGTATGGAAAGCAATCATTATTAAAATCAAAACACCTAGGTAACACATTAAAAAGGGGGTCAAAGGTTCAATTATTAGTTTTATTTAGACATAACAAAATCAATGTTGAACACTGTTCACTGATGTCATCAGTGAAAAATCAAAATTCACTGTTACAGAGTCTCTAACATTAACTTGAACTTACCCCTATGGATTATTAATGTATATTTAGAAATTGGTCACATTTGTAGACAAGACAGGATAATAAAAAATGTAAATATAAGCATAATATTATTAGTTTTTGACATATGTTGTCCCAAAACTTCTAAAGATTATGCGTATGATTTATCATAACATGCGTTACTAAAGTTTGCAAACATTGTTGCAGTTATGGGAGTACATCTTTCAAAAGATAATAATTAATTCAATGCGTATAAAAAAATATATCACGCATCAAAAGGGGCAGGGGGTAGGTGAAAGTGATTTTTTATGAACTTCTCCTGCCATCGTAAGTAAATTTCTGATTTGCATCAAATATATTTTTAAATCAACAAATTTATTAAGTTATTTTCTGGTATTAAAATTATTTTTAGTTGTCAAATTTGGGTTAGAGAAAAGTAACAATCGAAACAGATCTTCATAAAATGATAATCACCAGTGATGTTTCAGATACCTTTTCATGTATATTATAGATAACATAATATATATTCTATTTTCTTTTTGTTATGTCTATAGACATTCAAGATGGTGATGGTGGAGAAGATAGCAATAGGTAAGTTGTAAGAATTGTTGCTTTACATTACATGTAGTTCTTTCGTAGAATAAGAATATAATTATGTAGGAGGCGTTATCTTTATGATTATTAACAGCATATTATGATGAGTCATGTTGCCATGTAGTTATGCATTTTCATTAGATAATTTAATTAATATACTATTAATAAATTTATATATGTGTTGTTACTAAAATAATGAAGGTGCTATAAATAAGTAGAATTTAATACATAAAAACAGGTAACAGACATACTTGATGTCACTGAAAAATATTGTTCCTATGTTTTCTTTGTCTTTTTGTTTGAGAGAGGTATTTTACTTACCTTTCATCCCTTGACCCCCTTATTTTAACAAGAAATGGTCTTACTACCTTTACAAAACCTATTCAGAATCGCAAACTCTGAGTGGTAACAGTCAAATAATGTATAAATATTAACTTATAAACCTTCTAAATATTTAAGATTTTGTTAGAATTAACTGCATATGTACTAATATGTATGCTAATATATATCCAAAAGTAGCACAAAAGTGAAACTTGGCAAAAATCAAGGATTATACTTTCTAGTGCCCTGTTACAACCCAATACCACTTTTTTTTTTTTAGAATGACTAATATATAAATTATATATATATATAGATATATATATATATATATATATATATATATATATATATATATATATATATATAAGTTTCCCTTATTTATTTCAACCACTAACAGATCATTAATCATTAATTTGGGATATCATAAAAAAATCAATCAGTTATCCAGATCAAGTTAAAAATTGACATTAAGGGGTACATTAAATACCTTTCAGTATAAATCCACTTAGACCATTCAGACCTACATACCAGTAAACTTGATCATATATATTAATTAATAATGGGTTTATTGTAGTCAGAAAGCTGCATGTGGAATAATTTTCCAGGTTTCAATGAATGTGGGTTAGGTTAAAGTTACAATATCATTTACTTATTGATCAAAACTGTTTATAATACACAGTCATGCTACCGCTGAATGATGTCCATATAGGTTTGTAGAAATTCAGATGAAGTTAGTGTTATTGTGAAACTTAAGGAAATATTGTCTTATACTAAGGTTATCTTTGCATGATTTTATAAACACGGAAAGTTATGTACATGTATCAGTTAGCTTCTAAATTTTTAATGAATGATTTTTGTTTGCCTAAAAGAATTTAAAGGTATCTTTAGAATTTCTTTCTAATATGTTTTAAGAAAACTTCAAACAATTTTCTTGCTAAGAATTATCAAGACATCACCTTTACAAATTTTTCATGCAGATTTAGTTTGGATAGTTGCTTTAGAAAATGCAAAGTCAAGCCTGAAAAAGAAATGTAAGTCTAACTGGTAGTGATTTCATAGAATATTAACATACCCACTAACAATATGAACTTTGTTATTACTGTAAAATATACAACCCCTCCTTTTTTTTAGTTTTCCTATTATTTTGCATATATTATCACACCTTTCATCTTTAAGAAAGTGGTTTCCTCCAAGTATTAAACTTCTTTACTGGTAATTTTGTCTTTTATAATAGTTGGACTCAGATGTTAGTGTAAAGATTGATTGATTGATTGATTAAAGTATTAATAAGTTTTCCAGAAATTTAACTTGCTGCCTCTTGATCGGAACATTTACGGGCAACTCGAAAGCATATACATTTAACAAAACTTCTAAGTGTTCACTCTGATAAATAGAATAATTTGAAATTACAAAATAAAATAATGGGAAATTTTCAACATTTTGTAACTGATTATATATATGTCTTTTCATGAATAGCCGGATAAAAGGGTACCTGTAAGGTGCGAAATGAAATAGATACGAAATGAAACAAAACAAATTAAATCTTCCAAAACAAATCAAAACCAAACCAAAGCGAAACAAAATCTACAGAAACAAGATGAAAAATTAAATCAAGTTCATTGATATACATGTATATGTGACAATTTCAATTTTAAAATATATTACATGAAATATTAAAGTGTTTACTAGTATTTTAGAAGTAACGGGCGCCTGTAAAGCGAAACGAAACAAAACCTGGTGAATCAAAACAAAACGAAACCAATCGAAACCAAACCAAAAATAAAAAAGAAACGGAATTTAAACAAAACTAATATCAATTTTGACTACATAAAAATGAAAATAAATTCATTGAAATAAATTTTTGAACCATAAAGTATAACTACCTGTATGTTTCAGATTGCCGCTGTAAATTTTTAAGCCGACTATCCAAAATTTGCAAAAATTATATAATTATGTAAATAAGTGATGTACATTCCTATACCTTTTAATGTTTCTAATTTGTTTCATTAAATGATGTAAATGATATTCAGAGGTTGAGAGAGAGAGAGAGAGAGAGAGAGAGAGAGAGATGCCTTAAAACTTATCAGTGACATCACATAGCAAAGTATATACGCAAGTTTGGGAGAGAGAGAGAGATATATACTGTCAACCGCAACTTCCTGACAACTTCTCGGGAAGTTGCAATTGCTATACTGTATGGATAAATGATGTATGCATAAATTGATAGAGTTTAATGACCTCCTTCCCCCCCCCCCCCCCCCCAGATTGTTTTTCTTTTATCTGAAATTCTTATTTGTGACATTTATAGAAATTATATTGAAAATTGACCTTACTCAAAAGAACAAAATTTAGACAGAGATACACTAAATACCTTTTGACTGGTTTGAAATGAATACATGTAAAATAATTTATTTTTTTCAAGTCAGCTGCAACAAACCGGATTAAGGTCACGTACATGTACATGTGTATATTATCCATTTCAGTTTAGATTTTTCATCCCTGCCTGCTCCTCTAATTATCCATAAATGCAGTTTGTTTTTTATTTCATTTTAAAGGCTTAAGATAAGGAAAAATTTGGACAAAGTGTATACAAAAAGGAAAAAAATATGGTTCAACATTTTAAGCATTATATGATAATAATGTGTAAAGTGTTAATTCCCGCGCTTGCGCGCGGTATTATCTATAATTTAGTAGAATTGAATAGATTAAATCATCAGCTGGTATAACCATGATAAAGCCCATTGGGAATGTCTTTTTTAAATGTAGCTGTTTTACATTCTTTGCTGTTATTCTCAGTAGATCAAATCACATTTGACCACTATCTATATGTTTAGGTGTGTTTTCATACATGCTCATGGTTAGAATTTAATTTTAAAAAATCATGCTCTGTGTTGCTGTGGTGAAGTGAATCACATTTAGTGTTATTTAGATGTTTAAATGTTAGTGCGTTATTTATGAAGGTTGCTTTTGCATCACAATAATAGATTTCAATGTTTTCAAACATGCAGTTTTTTTCTGTATCAAATCTCACTCTGAACAGTCTATATCGATACATGTTCTATGAATATATGTATGTTCTCAATATACATCTTTATAAATCATATATTATTATGTAGCATATATACCATTTTTGATGACAAAAAATATATCCAACACTTGATTATCATTTTCTACAAAAGGTATTGATCATGATAATTAGTCATGGTATATGTTCAAGGATTTCATAACATTTAACAAATCCAAATTCCAATTAACTGATATCTTAAAAAGTCATGTATTAATTATACATAGCAGTTTAAGTTACAAAAATGCAACTCTAAGTTAGCATCATATATTAAATTTTTCATGAGAATGAGGGATCAATATTTTTTAACAAAACCGTTTATCACACTGTTTCTTAATTTGTTACTTCTTTATTTTATTTTTAAATGCAGAGTATAGAATGATGAAAAACAAATCAAATTTACAGAAAGCAATAAAAAATGTGTAATTTGTCATTACAGAAGTTCCCAAAATAATACTGGATCTAACACTACCAGAACTGCAACAGGAAGAGTAGGGTAGGGTTCAATTTTTTTTTTGTCCTTATTATTTAGGGATAAAATGTTATGCAAATAAAAGTTTTCTTCTTGCATGTGTTTTGTGTACACTTGTTTGATATGTTTCATCCAGCTTTCAAAATGAGCTCATCAAAAATTAATACATAAATTGGTAAATCCACACAATTTAAGGTTTAATCTATTTTTTAAATAATTAGTTCACTTCAATTTTTTTGGGGGGAGGTGTATTTTAAGCTTGGCCATTTATAAAGGGGTTGTAATAGTTAAAAATGATTAAAATTCCATGTAGAAAGTGCTTTCTCATAATTTCAGGTCCCCAGCATCCACATCTAATGTTGAATTGGCAGCTAAGTATGTTATCATAAAAACTTTTTAGATATTTTTTTTTTTTGAGAATTCCCCAATTTTTAGGTCTTCTGATCTTAAGACTCAAAGAGAACTATAAATGCGGTAATGTCATAGCCTTTTGTAAAAAGTGTTTTATTCTAAACATTTTAGGCCACACCAATATAATTTCTTGTTTGTCGGACATCCAATCAAAAAAAGTATGAGCAGGCGAGCGATTAAATAATAAAATTATTTTTTATTGTAGAGAGAATTTGTAGGCAATACATCAATAAATTTGTGCAGACGGTTATATTTTTTCAACTTGTTTCTGATTTATCAATTAAAACTATTTCAAATACCAAAAATAGAGCTGAAATAGAACAGAAAGCAGCGCAGAATTTACTGGGTGCGTGAAATTAATAATAATATTTATTTATACTATTACTTATACAGTTTTATACGAGCGCGTGGGGTCGGATGAACAAGAAATTATGTTAGTGTGGTTTAGGAATTTTAGGAATGTTGGCCATAACTCAAAATTCCATGGCATGCTATTTTTTTTTCATTTTGTCACAGTGTGTATTTGGTCCAAGATCTTTTAATCATACTACTAGACTTTGACCCGTGCGTGCACGGGTTGACATTGCAAATCGGACTTTTACGAAATGAATACATCGACACATCGTATTGTTGACATTATCATAACAAAGCTATAAGCTTACAATAATGCTACAAATTTCACTACACTTTCCTTAGCTAGAACAATCTAACTGTGTCTCGGGAAAGGCCCTCACCACAGTTAGAATGCCTCCCATATACCCGTAAAGTAACAGAAAATTGAAGTTGCATTGAAAATAACAGTCAAATTAATCACATAATAAACATTTTTGAGACTGTAAATACCTTTCATCTAAAATTTTAATCCATATAATGGAAGAATTCAACACTTTTGCACCAACGTACACGTATTTTTCTTTGCTACAGAGACAATACACGGAACTCATTCTCTCGTAAAACCGGGTCCATAGGGCATTTATTATTTTAACGATAAAACATTCCATCTTCACTTTCCTAAGAAATATAATGCGAATTTTTCGCATGGAATCAAATATTTTTTTGCCAATACGAAGACAAAAGTAAATACTAAGTTGATATATGTAAATTTTTATTTTATATTTTCTCCCATAAGAAATCATAAATATATATGAACATGTGAAATGTACACGTATTTGTATTATTGTGTCTAGGTTTATATGATATTGTGGAAACATAAACTAAAGATCCCATTAGCGTGAATGTATTGCGCACGCGCAAGAATGTAAAATCCAAAAATTCAGATGATTTCCGGGATTTCTTGAGGAATTTTTGTTAATTATTAATTAGCGAAGCTTAATTGAGAAAAAATAAAAACAAATAGGTAATCTTCAACTACCAATGATGTTAAGAATATATAGAACAATAGACAGTACTATTCCGATTTATCGGTATTAAAGCCCAAAAATTAGAGTCTATTATTTTAATATAGTAGTATAGATATGTAAGGATGTGAAAATTATCAGAAAAAAGACTTACTCTCCAGAACCACATGATAGACTATTACCAAATTATATAAGAAGGATGAGGATATTTTTTTGTATAGTATGTCCCAATTTAATGCTTCTGTTATTTTTTGGCGATTTTCATTAGAATAAATATACCAGTTAATTGAGTACAATTTAAATCAATAAAAGGGGAAAATCCAAGAAATCGTCTTTAATAAATCAACTGTTTTGACCCAGAGAAATCACAGGAACAAAAACAAATTATTTACAGAGGATTATAATGGGAAATGTTTACATTTGCTACTTGAGACACCTTGCACACTTTTTTAAAGGTATCATCCAGATACTTTTGACGTCTGTTGTAATACAAAATCCCCATAGACTTTCTTTTTTTTTTTGGTTGTGTATTGAAACCAGAAGTTGTAGAGAGCCAATACAAAGGTAATTATGATAAGCAAAAAGTGATAGAAGCAGAAACTTGGGACAGAGTATAGTAAAAATTGAGAAAGTTGACCTAAAACAACATTTTGTAATTAAATACTTTAGTAATTGGCCCACTTTTACGGCTGTGATCATCAAATTTTGCCAGTATATGCATATTAAATTAATATCTGAATTAAGATATGTTGACCTAAATTTAAAGATATTAAGATCATCTTGACCAATTTGTGAATTTTGCTCCTCTTTATTTTCAAAATTATTCAGGTGAGGGGAGGCTAAGAATAATCAAACTTTGTCAGTTGTTATGACCTTCCTGAATTAAAGTCAACTACATTGACCTACTTTTTAAATTTTCATTTTTGAAGGACTATGTGCGGTATGGTCAAATATCTGCCCCCCCCCCCCCCCCCCCCCCCATTTTTAAATAGTGTCCAATAAAAATCAAATCTTCATAAATCATGGTACAGTGGATGCCTATAACTAAAATCATGATTTTAGTCATCATTGCTCTTTCGCTATTTATCTATGACGTCAACTAAATGACCTAATTCCCGCACTTTTGTAAACAATTGAAAATATTTTCAATTTTGCTTTATATTTTGCATTCGGAAGTATAGAGCGCAGGTCTGCTCAAGTACGATTTTAACATATGTTTTTTTTCTGATAAATATACACATTATACTAAAAAATGGTACTTGAGCAAGCCTGCGCTCGATGTTTCCCAGTCGAAAAACCATCGGAAAACACCCATATTTTGCTACAAAACATCAATATATCAAAATTAGGCAATCTTCATGACGTCATTTCTAAATTATGACGTCACTGTGGTGATAATCTTTTGCACCCTTATTTTGAATATGATTCTAACTATCTTCAACCTTATTTTTAAAGCTCTTTATAAAACTTTAATTTTGGGGGCAAAAAATGCATAAAACCGCACTTAGTCCTTTATTAAGACACTCATTTTGGATTATATGATGTGTAGAATAATCAAGTTTTGTCAGTTGATGCATCTAAGACTCCCTTGGTCTATTAATATTTTCATCAACACATTGAAAACATTCCAATAGTAGTTTGTGAATTGTTAAAGGTATATCGTAGGATTTTGTTGAACTCATTTCTTATGATTTTCCTTTAGAATTACTATTGAGTTAAATGTTCTAAGTTTACCTAAACTTACAAGCATGCAGCTCTTTAGATAATGAAATTAATGACATTTTTCTGTGTGCCATAGTTTCTTTTTTAAAGCCACTATTTATTAACAGCAAAGTAATTTTTGTAAAGAAAATAACACTTGATATTTCACACTTTAGCATTTTCACCTGCATTGGCATCAATATGCATCTAGTTGAATAAATCGTGTTTGATCTTAAAGTTTGTAATAATTTTGATAATAAAGATTCTCAAAGACAACTATATAAGTTCTAACAAAAGATTATGTCACTTTACAGCTTGTTTGACATCAAATCATTTGAGTTTTGGATCTGTCTTGCTAGTATTTAACTAAAAGACAAACATTTAAAGATCAAATATGGTTCTAATAAAACTGCATGCACACATATGCTGTGTCTGTCTTTCCTACTGTATATAATAAAATATTAAAGTTAGATGTTATAATGATTTCTCATATTAGCACCACATCTGAATATCTGTAACCAATATGTGTCTTTGCTTTGGAATGGATTTGCAGTCACAAGATCAAATGTGCTTTGACTTAAGCTGTTCTTTAAAATGATAGGCAATATTTAAATTTATCCAGGCTATAATACTTACAACAAATACATGTAGCTTGATATTGTTATTTTATAATTACACTACATCAACTTTAAATTTCATTAATTTTGTTATGTATACAAAAATTAAGTTTCAACAATTTTGCCTTCATTGACATGTATGTTTGAATTTCAGTTTGAAATCTGAAAGTTGAAAAATCAAGTAGATTCTACAAGGAGAAAACAATTATGCACATGGATTCAGCACTCAACAATTTGAAGAACTTTGAAATGACTTCTAATCTTTAGAAACTTTAACGCTATTAAATTTAGTTCCTTTAGTTAACTTTTCTTTCACATTCTTTACGTATATTGCCTATCTGATTTGTGGGTTAAAACTAACAACACCAACATGTGTAGATAATAATTTTTTTTGAGTGTTTATAATTAACTGATTTTGCAGTAGCTGCACCTCTCTCATAAACATTTTCAGCTACATTTTGATAATGTCTATAAAATGTTCAATGACATGTTCAATAAGATGTACAGAAAAAGAAAAGCATAATATTTTATATATTTCTATGAAACGAAAAGAGCAACATTAAGAGTTCTTGATAGATAAACAATCTGTGTGATACTGAGGGTTTCAGTTACTTTTTTTTAACCCCCATGAATATTACATGTAGATTTGTCAATTATTTCATTTTTCATATTTTCTTTATTTTACTTCATTAATAGGCTTCGTTATTCAGCATTCTGTTTTCATTTAAGAAGCACAAAACATGTTTTTTAGACTTTGGCATCACCAGTAAGACATTTTTAGATTTTGGATTCTGATATTTGTATTTTTAAAGATAAAACTTGAATATACTAAAAAGCAAAATTCACAACATTTTTCCTACTTCAATGGAAAAAATAATTTTCGGAAATAGATTTTGAGATTGTAAAAGACAAAAGTTATTTGATTTTTACTGGTTCTGCTTAAAATTTAAGATTTTGCCATAGTGTTTGCTAGTGGTAGCAGAAGCTAGGCCAATAAGACCGAAATAGTGTGTTTTCAGCTACCTTACCTTCTCAAAGTCAGATGACTTGACCCTTACCTTTTTGTTATAAACGAATGGAAAAACATTAATTAATATGAAATTTAAACTTATCAAATGACATTTTTTTCTGAACAATACTTCTGTTGTTTCTACTCAAAAGTCAAACTACTGTAAAAAGTTTCCTACAATCATTTTTTTTTACCCCCCCCCCTTTTTTTTAAACGTCATCTGTTTTTGTTTATGCCAACTGTATTTAACTGCATTCAATGCATTTGAGAAGTTTTATTAGCGTAGGAAACACACTTTATATATATATATATATATATATATATATATATATATATATATATATATATATATATATATATATATATATATATAATTAGTCTAATTCTTGAGAGCAAATCATTGCAAAAATTATCCAGATCAAAGATTCACCTATGCGAATTGTTTGTATATGTATTTATATATGTCTTTGTGTTTAGACTTATACTGGTTCTGTTAGAGGTATAC
>VIAA01000113.1:137500-150000 GCA_015776775.1 Magallana hongkongensis | reverse complement strand
GTAGAAATGACGTCATGAAGATTGCCTTATTTTGATGAATTGATGTTTTGTAGCAAAATATGGGTGTTTTCCGATGGTTTTTCGACTGGGAAACATCGAGCGCAGTCTTGCTCAAGTACCATTTTTTAGTATAATGTGTATAACTATCAGATAAAAAACATATGTTAAAATCGCACTTAAGCAGACCTGCGCTCTATATTTCCGAATGCAAAATATAAAGCAAAAATGCAAGTATTGTACAATGATTTTTGAAGATTTGATTTTCATACGATACTATTTGAAAATTAGTTAAAATTGGGGGCAGATATTTGACCATACCTCACATAGTCCTTTTGTAAGAAAAATAATAGTAATAATAATATGAAGAAAGAAACCGAACGAAAACAATAAGGTCTTCTCTCTTACATTCAGTACAGTTTCTTTTTCGAAGTTGATTTTATACAACATACAACATGTTTTTTTTTCTACAGTAATAACTAAATGTAACCATATTTTGTAGAGCGCAACACACAAATGGACATTAAATATCAAATAAAATAATTTATTAATCGAATATGATTATTTATAAATTGTGCATTAATATTTCTCTTTATCTGACCACTCCTTGTGTAAAAAACATTTTTTAATTGTCATTTTTTATCGTGTAGTTCTGCACTTTGACTATGTACGAGGGTTCGACTCCCTCCCTAGGCATAAATAAGCTGGTGCAAAGTGGGCAGAATGCCTTGTTGCTCCGTATAGTAAGGACCGTGCAACTTTTTGTACCGACACAGATTTTAAAGGGTAAGAATTCGATCGTGCTTACATAACACTTTACACAATTTTCTAAATATAAATGAAAATTTACACCATTGCCAGTTAAAATTGTAGGTCAAGCTTTCATTTATTAAGTTTGTTAATATCAGCTTCATGTAACATTAAACATACAACACACAGGCATTCTAAAGAAAATACATGTTCACCATAAGACCATATATGACCCGCCAAAGGGCCTGAACAATTAACCAAGGGGCCAAGAATGTTTTTCAATTTAAGTAGAGGGTTTTACAATCATGCATCTACATGATTTAGTAAGTTCACCTTCCGATATTGCGGACGAGCATAAGTGACTGATTACATAGGTACATACGAGTTAAACCATAACATAGATGATTTATATTTTTTCATAAAATAAGTTTTGTAAATCCTAAAAAGCTCTAAACTGCATATCACAAACAAATCCAGACACTGTTGACTTAACATTCGTGTGTCGTTCGTTCTTTGTTCGCTCATCGTTGACTGGTCGTTCTATCACTGTTCGTTTGGTGTTCGCTCTCCGTTCAAGGCAATGCAACTTATTACATTTGGAACATATGCAACCTACTATAGATTAACCAGTTAAAAAGTTGTACTGTATAATTATCCTTAACGGATTCAGCGCAGCGTACTTTTATGTTAATTTCTAAAAGAACAGTGTTCTTCACGAGTATCAAAATAAAATTGCCGTTAGGTACGGTGTTCCGATGGGGCCAGTTCGACCTTTGCACTTTCGCCTTTAAGGTGAAAATGCGAGAGTGTGAAGTTGCGAAGGCGAAAGTGCAAAGATGTTAAGATGCAATGGCAAAACGCGAAGATATGAATGCGAAAGCGCAAAGTTGCGTTACAACTTCGCACTCCTGCTTTAAAGATGGTTTAAGCTGTATAAAATGGCATTTGAGGCAAAAGACAAACTTTTGAGAATTTTTTTTCATTTTCAACAGCCTGCGTAGATCAATAATTTTTTGTAAGGATTCTGGAAGTGATAGGTACAATTATGGCGGACATTGCATTTTATGTGGAGTATATAATGATTAGGCATAGGCAGCACTGGTACACATATTTGTCACATTACATATTAATATCGGCAAAGTTAGGCGAGTACGGTGCCTGCAGTAAATTCTATGTAATCGACCGCGACTTGCTGAATGCAATAAACAAAGGAGATGGCGAAAGTGTGAAGTTAAAAGGCAAAGAATCGCACTTTCGCCTTCGCATCTTCGCTCTTCGTCGTCGTATCTACTTCCGCCAAAGCAACTTCGCACTCTCGCATCTTCCCCCAAGTGTGAAGGTCGAAGTGGTTTCATCGGAACACCATATAGCTAAGGGACAAATTAAATGAATTATGTCTTTACACACATGCAACTAACTATATTCAGGTTTAAAATAATTCAGGGTCTTTTTGAACAAAGGAGTTGAACCAGTGAAATTTGGCCGCATTTTCTGTACACGCACCGGCGACTAACTGCATAATTTAATTACACACATGCAACTTAATTTATTTCAGCTTAACACTAAAACATCACAATAAATCGTAAAAATGTTTCAATCTGTGTCTTTATTAGGTAAATCCG
The DNA here is from genome assembly GCA_015776775.1 of Magallana hongkongensis. Taxonomy (NCBI): domain Eukaryota; kingdom Metazoa; phylum Mollusca; class Bivalvia; order Ostreida; family Ostreidae; genus Magallana; species Magallana hongkongensis. Next base: position 147,631 of record VIAA01000113.1, on the reverse strand, counting down.
TAAAGTGTTTTTGAAGAAAAATCGAAATAAAATGTTCACATGTTGAAAATTAGTAAATGAAATCTGTTTTAATTTTATAATAATGTATACACACCGGCAACTATCTACAATCTTTAACACAAATCCAATATAATGTATCAAAGACTAACTTTTAATCCGCAACAAGAATTTAAGCCAGTAATTTTTTGTCAAAGTTTATTGTTAGGCAGAAAGTATTTGTCAGGGAAATAAAAACAATTAAATTCAAGATCAGCATGACCTTTTACACTTATAAACACGCACGTAAAACGCAGTTAAAATTGTTTTACCTTAGCTTACACCATATCGACGAAAATTTGCTGATTCATGCTTTACTCATGAGTGAAATAACACATATACAAGGGTTGATAGAAAAGTTCGCGGACAAAGTAATTTACGGGAAAATGATTGTGTAATTTGTAGGAAGACGTATTGTTTTTTTGGAATAACTATCAATTGATAATAAGTCTGCAAAAATCATATGATTTGAATAATTTTCATTGATATTTCATTTCTAAAATGCACCTTCATACAATTATTTGTCAAGTTTTTGTAAAATGTCTTTTGTGGCATATCGTAAGTAAAACTTTATTTGTTAATATGTGTCTCGTTTAGAGATTTATGTAACGTAATTAAATCCTTAAATTGACATTTCAAAAAAGAAGATGGACCGCTTCAGACTTGTGAATGCTCACAGAAAAAGGGCATTCATACGAATTTCAATCAAAATAATTCTATACATACGCCAGGAAGGCAAACTTTGTTATAACATATTAATTGATATAAGTTAATATTAACACATTGTTGTATTTTTCTAAATTATGATATAATGATATTACAAAAAAACATACACAACCAATGGGCTTTGAAAACTATATAAGAATGTAGACATTTTACATAATGTTAGGTATTATTATAGGTATCATTCAATCATAATGTTTATAAGATAACACACATCTTTTGACACATAATGTAATTTTAAGTATTATGAAAAACATGAAATATTGAATTAAGTAAATGTACACAATATGTAGAGTGTGATGTATAGTAAGTGACGAAACACAGTTGATTTCTAAAAACACTTCGTATCTGACATTTCATACTTGTCACACAATTTGAAGAATAGTAAAATTTGGACACAGCTTGATAATAAAATAATCAGCTATGTTCAGTCATTCTAAACACCAAAGACAAAACACGAAATAAAATCATGCATAATTTGGGTGAATAATAATATATCAATTGTTCCTTAATAATTTGAAAAATTAACTTGAAAACAAACTGTTAAAGCATTATAATGAATGATAATCGCCTATTTGGCATTTAACATACCATATCTATACCAAAAAATGTCCTTAAAGTAACAAAACTTAAAATTACTATACATGCATATTATATACAATTTTAATTTCATAAGAAATAAAAATAAATATCTTGTATATAAAAATGTATTTATAAATGTTATAATTATTTAAGTAGCTTAAAGATAAAAATTGCAAAATGCAAACACATTTTAAATGATTAATATGATCCTCATTCACGGAACTGCTGTATTCTACTCTTCCGTATCATTTTCATTCCATTGAAATACGCTGTCAATGAAATAAAAACTAGTTAATGAAACAATTACAAACTATTGTTTTACTTGTATGTAAGCATGCATTCACTACTGTGACAGAAAAGTACTGACTCCCATTAACTCCCACGCCATGCATTTAAAATTTACTTTGAATCAGAGATGTGTATGTGTACCATTACGTAAGCTCTCCCTCGTCCGCGGCCGAGAAATCGGTCACCATGGTCGCGGCTGGACTACCTAGCGGTCATCTAATACACGAGAGTTGCGTCTCTCATATATGAGTTTATTTAGCCGGGAACTCAATAATTGTTTTAGTTTTTAATACACATAATTTTTTTATGGATTAAACGATTCGGTGCCAATTAAGAAATCGTTCAGTTAGTTAATAAAAGCAATGTCATTCTCAATTTAAAGCAATAATTGACATAGATCAATTGTGGGTTTTAAGTTTAATATAAATAACTTCTATTTGATAGAGTAAGGTCATTATACTGCAAACGCTGTGCGTGCCTGTGCGTTGTACCTTTACGCAATATCCTTCGCCCACGGCCGAGGAGATCAGCCAAGGCTGCACTACCTAGCGGTAAGCGGTTATTTAATACACAAGATTCGCACACCGCGACGCACACTTACATGCATATGAACGTGTTTGAGTTACTCAGCTATGTTAAGGGCGTCCATACAAAAATAGCGATATTTATCACATAAAATGTTAGCCTTTGAACAATCTTGGTATTCTACTCCAAACATTTGTTAAACAAAGTGATATTTTATCGATTATACAAATTAAATAATTTGTTATCGGATGAGCAATTTTTGAGTCTCTTGGGAATACCCTGTCACGTGATACTGCTAAAATAGATGAACCAGGAATAATACGAAAAAATGCAAAGTGCAAGGGCATAACATAAACAAATATAGTTATTTCTGTTTCTAACTTGTAAAATGAACCTTCAAAATTTCGAAAAATGCTGGGAGCTTAAAATATTCAAGTAAGAACAATTATTAAATTCAATGTAAACAGTGTATGAACAGCAATTTACTGGGATTTCCCGCAATTAACGCTTATTTATATGAAATGCGCAGCGACTTCATACAGCTCCCAGCACTTTTTGATATAATAGGGATACAATGGTAAGACATGGAAATTTTCAATATATTTGATCAAGTGTATGCCCTTGCACTACTGCATTTTATCTTACCCACTTCACTTTCAGCATCATTTGCGTGAAATTCAAACGCAACACTGACTAAGATCAGGATTTTGATTTTCATTCTTAAAATAATTTAACGCTGTGAATTTCACTAAAATAATGTTTAAATGTTGTTTCTGTTCACACCAATCATCATTATAAAATTGTTGAAATTGGAAAAATATAACTTCATCAGTTGCCTTTATTGGGGGGGGGGGGGTGTAAGTGTTGAGTTTGTTTATGTTTCATAATAATTTATGTTACTATGCTGGTGAATAAGTTCTTTTAATGTATAATCAGGTTTACTTGTAATCATAATTGATATTTTAGTACTAATGAAAGAAAGCAAGAAGAAACAATATATCAATATATTATCAAGAATTTATTTTGATAATCAACTTTACAAATACTATAGAGATTGCTTTTCTGTGACAAACTGTTCAACAAGACTAGTGTTTTCTGATTTTTAGTATTTTTCAGTCATAATGTGTAATTTATGTAAATTGACAATTCTTCTTGCACACCACATGTCCTTCTCTTCTGTCTTTTTGATATTAGGAGGTAGTCCAGTTGATAAGAAAACCAATACCTGAAATGATGAATATATATCAATTTCAAATTTCATTTCAATAGATATCAATGCAAATTATTATAATAGGTTACATTAGTATCATTATCAATATGATATTAAAAAACAACAAACTATGCATGAAGTTGAAGTTAGTGAGTAAAAGAGATATTTATATACATTTGTAGTACCTACTTTTTATCAACATCCCAAGAAGTGTTTTCAGTGGACCATCTACTGCCTTAGTAACCCTGAAAATGAATAATGTGTCATAATTAGCATTAAGCTACTGTGTTAAAGATAACATGAAAATGAAACATTACTCTATTATTGGGCATATTAATGGCGGTTTCAATTTCAGTGATATTACAACAGGCATAACCAAATGTTTGTTGTTTTAAAATGTGTGGAAATTCAGTTTGAACACACTTTAATTTTGTCTTAAATAAATTTAATTAGATCTTCATAAAAGAAGGCTGAATAAAATAACACATTTCGATTCACTTAAACAACATTACAATCTTATCTATAATCATTCCAGATCCTCACAGTAATCTTTGTAGTGCTAGCACATACAGTGTTTGGCCATGGACTTTTTATTGTGTACTTTGAACATGGGGGAAATGCGATCTAATATTATCGCGATATGAGACCAGTAAAAAGCTAAAATGAGCCTCAACGCTCTCTATGATCAAAACTAGCGAAACACAGAACAATTACTTTGCCTGACTGAGTCACCAAACTGATGTTTGAACACAATATTACATGAAAAACAAATGTAAACAAGTAAACAAAATCGAAGCCGAGGAATTTCACTTCGTTTCCGTTCCATCCAACAATATTAGGTAATATAAAACAATATCTAGGGGAAGTACAGATAAATCCTACCTTGTTCAGTTGAATCCTATGCCGATTTCTGTCCACGCTGGTTGTAAACGAGTTAAATTCCGAGATATATCACTGAAGTCCACATGTTTATTCTGATCACAGCTGCAAGCGCCGGTGTGACGTAGTCAACCTCGACACGTCATCAGACGACTTAGGATTTCATGATTTCGCGAGGGATAAAGAATAGATTATGATTTTATTTCAGTACACCTTTCTTGAACCATTCAAACCCAATAATTAATCATATTCATTTTGGTAGATGTTTGTTAATTACCGAAATACCCATATCTTGTAAAATCTCATGAATAAGGGGCGGGGCTTATGCAAATTTTTCTAAATCACACGTGGTAGAATTCTTAGACCTTCCTTAACATAGCTGAGAATATAGCCGTACATACAAAAACTGTTTTATGTGATAAAAGTCTGTCCATCTTGTATTTATTTAATTAATCATTTGAGTGTAAATGAGTATTAATGAACGATATTACTCCAAATCGGAAACATCGTCAGACATAAATCAATGGTTGGATTGTTTATGTAAAATATTTTAAAAACTGTACAAATAAATTTTTAAATCAACAACCACGCCCCCCCCCCCCCCCACAAATATTAATCCTTTAAATGATGATCAACCCTTGCACATGGCTGAGGAGATCCGGCGCGAGTGGACAAGTGATCCGCGGTCGTTTCGTGTTTCTGTACCTTATCCCTCGTTCATGTTTCATATTTTGCACAGACACAACTATATTTCATTATATTTTAAACTATTATATTGGTTTAAGATGAAAAAAATAAATGTATTATTCTTGTACAGTTGATTAAGCATAAATTTATACGACAGCGTACAAGGTAGTTTAAAAAACAAATCAAATTATAATCAAAGTTCCATGTTACATGTTTGCGGTAGGTGCTAGCACGATAAAAGAATGTCTTGAATTGAGGCATTCGATTATAATTTAAAAGAATATTCACATGAGTTTTAAACAACTTTAGATTAGATTCTATCGGTCAAATTTTAATCACTTTGTTGTTTTTCTACATGGTCGTGTCATTGTGGAAGCGAACGCATTAAAATTGCTGCTCCCCCCCCCCCTCCTCCCGCACAGTTGACAAGTGCTCGCGCTGGATTTTTTAATTGGCGAACAGATATCAAGATCTGTTTCAAATCATTTTTGGTGGCTTCTTCTTATGTGTAACATTTTGTTTCACTTCCACCCGTTTGTTTATTCAGTCAGTCAAGTGCGACCGAGAATCTTGTGTCGCTTTTACGCACACAGCTCAGATCGAACATATATAAACCCCCAAGTTATCAATTGTTATGTAATTGAGTAACAGTTGAAAGGATGCTTTTACTACTTAAAGGGGCATGGTCACGATTTTGGACAAATGTTATTTTTCTGTTTTTATTATTTACAGCGCTTTATGAATGCATTTCTAATGACCAAATGAAATTTGGGTGCCCGTTGATGAGTTTTAAGCAAGATACAGGGCTCACAATTCTTCATAATGTAAACAAGGCTCGTGCCCTGTTTTTGTTTACATAGGTTTAATATACCAGTAAAAAATCTTTTTCAAGCTGATTTGTCTATATTCTTAATTATTTTAAGCATAAATAATCAGTTCCTAACGATTAACACATTCATTTTAGGTCTAAAACATCGAATTTTCACTTCAACATTCAAAATGTAAACACAAGCTTTGTTTACATTGCGAGGAATTGTAAGCTCTGTAACTCGCTTATTAGTCAACAAATGACACTAAAATTTTAATTGCCTATTAAACATGCCTTACTGAAGCATTGATAACATTAAAATCGAAAAAATCGTGACCATGCCCCTTTAAAATAATAAATGATAAAATCAAATATATCAAAAATAAAAGTTACCGTAACTCAATCGTCAATACCAAAAATAAAAACCGTATGACTACAAACTAAAATCGGTTTTTCAGTCTTCGGCGGAATTTGATTTTTCTTCTAACATTAGTATTTTTATTGGGTTCGGAGATGTAAAAATACAAACAGTAAATAAACCTGAAATTATTTACATAGATAATATTGAAAAATATTTTAAAATAGTTAGTCACATTCGTTAGAAATGAATGTTATACGAACAACCGATTATTTTTTCCTGCAAGTATGTCGTATCATTCGCGTAAATAAATATGTTCTGTACATCAACATGTACCTGAGAAAAAAATCAAATGATTAAACAAACAAGAACATTGTAATTACTATTTCGGATTTTTTTTCTCAAAGTAATTTAACATTGAATTGAAAAGAACAAGAAATCAAAATGATTTCAATTTTTGACTCGATATTCGTACATGTATATAGTACTAGCGCTCCGTATTACGGCGTACAGTGTATAGATTATCATAATCTATTTGAATTAAGTACCATGCGTATAGATTCCCATAATAATTAATTGCATGACTGTGTACATTGTAGGCAAATCCCTGTGTGTTGATTACTTTTAAGACTTCTTGTTTTCCGTTAAAGGTGGTTAAAATAATTAAAATAATTACTTGTAAAATACCTATTATCGGGATTCGAAAGAACCTACTTCCTGCAATTCATAGAAATGAACAGTATATTTTCTTTCTATGTTTACATTTAATTTTGTTCAAATAATTTATTAATTTTCTATCATTTAAATTGTGTGCTTCATCAAATACTTATACCGATTACCTTGAAGATATTAATTTTCCATTGGCTACTGACAAAAAAAGAGACGCCTGACCATCCAATGAAAACAAATACACAGAGTTTGATTGACAGGTTCAGCCATGTGCAGGTTTCACCCGATGTCCGAGGTTATGTGTGCTGCTTGTACACAGCCTAATGGTCTCAATACAGGCACGTAGCATCGTTTTTGAAAGTGGGGGGAGGCAGTCTCATCTAAAAAATCTTGACAAAAAATCCTAAAAATCCTAAACCTGTGGGGGGGGGGGGGGAGGGGACACGTCAGTGAACTTATTTTCAATTCAAATTTTTATATGGTCCCTTAAAAGTTGGGGGGGGGGCAACTCAATCTTTATTCAATTTTTTTGTATGTAAATTTAAGAAAAATCTTTGCTGCCCAAAAATGGCCTCCCTGCCCCCCCCCCCCCTCCCTGATGCTACGTACTTGCAATAAGAGTTATCGATGTAAATTAATGAAAGAAACACATGCTTATCAAAACACTAGACTTTGACCCGTGCGTGCATGGGTTGACATTGCATATCGGACATTTACGAAATAGGTACATCAACACACCTTATTTTTGACATTTACATAAGAAAGCTATAAGCTTGCAATAATGCTATTAATTTCCCAACACTTTCCTTAGTTTGAATAATCTAACTGTGTCTCGGGAAAGGCCCTCACCACTAATAAATAGTGCCTGTTTGGGAGAGTAACAATTGAAATTGACACCCCTTGAAAACCATTGTCAACCGACGCGAAGCGGAGGTTGACAATGGTTTTCGAGGGGTGTCAATTTCAACTGTTTTCCTCCCAAACAGGCACTATTTATTTTATTATACTGCCTCTTATACCCGTAATGTAGCAGAAAATTGCAGAATCGCTTCGAAACGATTTTGGAGAAAGTTAACGAAGTTGCCTTGAAAATAACAGTCAAATTCATCACAACAAACCTTTTTGAGCTTGCAAATACCTTTCAACTCAAATTTTAATTAATAGAATGGAATAATTCAACACCTTTTCACCACCTTACACGTATTTTCTTTGTAAAACTGGGTATGTAGGAAATTATTTATTTTTACGATAAAAAATGTTCTATCTTTACTATTCTAACAAATATAATGTAACTTGTTTGCATGTAATCAAATTTTGTTTTGTCATCACGAAGACAAAACTAAGTACTTAGTTGAAATGTTTATTTGTTCTTTTATAGTTTCTCTCATAAGAAATCATTAATATATCTGAACAGAATATATTGAAAAAGTCAAATGAAAATGTACCCGTATTTGTATTATCATATCTGAGTTTATTCATGCAGATGTGATATTGTGGAAACATAAACTAAAGATCCCGTTAGAGTGAATGTATTGCGCACGCGCAAGATTGTAAAATCCAAAAAATCCCGGTGATTTCCGGGATTTTTTGAGGAATTTTCGTTGATTAATAATTAGTGAAGCTTAACTGAGAAAAAATAAAAACAAATTGGTAATCTTCAAGTACCAATGATGTTTAAAATCTATAAAACAAAAGACAATATTCTTCTGATTTCTCGGTATTAAAGACCGAAAATTCGAGTGTATTATTTAAATAAAGTAGTATAGATGATCGTGTAAGTTAAAGTTGATTTAAATTTGTTCCAATAGAAATCATGTTTTGCTAACTGTATTTAATATTTTTTTATGTATAGCGAATTTTAATATTGTACCAGTACTGAAATATAAGTATAAGTATAAGTATAAGTATAAAACGTCATATATACATGCACTCTGTAACTAGTCGTCTTTTAATACATATACCTTTCTTTTGTTTGTTGAAAAATTAATTCAATTTTGTAAAAAGATAAGTATATCATATCTTCTCGATTTTCTTCATGAAAATACCTAATACCTAAACTTGCACATAGTCTTCAAAAATATAGAAATTTTTAAATAAAGAAGTTATCTTAGAGAAAAGGTTACGTGTTTTGTAGGCGGGTTCGGTTTAAAAAAAAAACACAATTCCTGATGAATAATGAGTACATACTGTTTATAACAATGCTTGCTACCCTTTGAAAATTTAAATCGCCATTAAACATCTCATTTTTAAAAGAATGTTTCAAACGATTACATTAAATGTGTTCGATAAATAGTTTTCCTAAAACATTTTCTTCCTTTCTTTTTCAAAACATGTTTTATATACAGGCTGTCAATCAAAACACCCTTTATAACAAAAGCAGAACTGAAAGTTTAATCAATTATAATCGTTTGACATCATATCACACATATTTTTAACTCGCAGCAACAACGGAAGACATACTCGTGGCACGAGCTCTGCTCTAGTTCAAGTTAATGTTTACACAGGTATAGAGTCCGCGTACATACTTAATTTTAATATATTTGATATACAGGTAAATATGTTACCTTGTTCCTAACAACTTCGATAGTTTACAATTATTTTTCACTTCCACTGCTTACAGATATTGATTTACATGTACTACTGGTTAATTTGATCTAAAGAATTGAGAATTGAGTATCAGGATAGAATGCTGGATAGGAGTTTATATTTTTGGTTCGATAACTGTCCGTATATGGCGCACTGGTTGACTTGTAACTTTGAAATAACTGCACTTGCTTATAAAAAAGGCATAAAACGATTAACACGAAAGGATAAACGAATAAACTGTTAAAATCAAACAACAATCCTAATAGGATTAACGCACGATAGGATAGGATTGATACACGATACGATAGGATAGAATTGTAAAGAATAACGTTGGGGGTACTGTACCAGACTTTTGTTTCACACAGTCATAGTCGGCAAAGAAAAACTTGAGATAAAAAGAAATATAATTGATATGAAAAAGCATAGAAAACAATTATGAATTTCTTTATCAAATCGATTTCTGAATAATTCATCTCTCTCTCTCTCTCTCTCTCTCTCTCTCTCTCTCTCTCTCTCTCTCTCTCTCTCTCTCGTAATGCATACTGCCGTAGGTGTTATTATGTTAAATTGAGACCCGACATTTTATAATGTATTGTTAAGACCGCGGAACGTTAACTGGCAAGATTTGAAATATACATATTAATTACACCGGTTACAGTCAAATGCAAAACATTTCAAATAGGCTGGAACAAATTGATGCAGACGTCTGAGAAAACATTTGATTGGAACTGTAGCTAAAGGAAGTTTATCAGTGGCGACTAATTCTCTGACAATTCATCA
>VIAA01000113.1:0-135000 GCA_015776775.1 Magallana hongkongensis | reverse complement strand
GAATTTTTCAAATAAAAAAGGAGGTTCACTATGCAAATAAAAAGCCACGTTAAAACGGGGGTGGGGTCAGAACAAATTGCCACCTACTCTCTTCTAAGGTAGATTGTAAGTAATGATATTTTCTTAAACAAATTTCACAGGATGAACCTATGCCATTCAGTCAACTGAAAGGTGACTGAAAGGTAACTAAAATGTGGCTGAATGACATAGTAATGCCATTCAGTCACCTTTCCAGACCATTCAGTTTACATTCAGTTAACTGAATGGCAGAGCTTCATCCTGTGTTTATACAAAATCAACGAATAAGTATTCGTTATCCAGCGAAGAGCAAAATTTTATCTTTGTGTCATTAAAATTAACGACAAAGATTATTTTTTTTCTTATTTTAGATGTCTTTCAAAAATGTTTTTTCTCGGATTGATTTATGGTAAAAACAAAAGCGTTAAAACTGTTCAGTACTTGTCAGTACTTACTTAAGTGTCTCAGTACCGTCAGTAAAATTTGTAAGTTAATGTCTAAGTGTATCATTACATGTATGTCAGTGCTTTTAAAAAAAAGTAAATCAGTACCGTCAGTAAAAAAGTCAATATTAAACTTACTTAGTAATGTCAGTGAATTGTCAGCAAATGTCCAAGTTTAACAATTCAAAATGGGAATGTCATCACTTTCTGACGCAGTAGTGATTGCACCAATCATAAAATCTAAATACACTATATGCATAACTAGCAAAAAATGGAAATATATTATTAAAAAAGTATTTTGAAATCATGTAGAATGCAATACCTTTAAGTTTTTCCAAACCTTTTACTACTTTTCTTTTTGTCGGGGGGCTTGGTAGTACTTCTGACAGGGTGAACATTTGCAAGTTCATGCATATCCTTTGGATAAAAATTAAAAAGTTATTTTGTTGTCATTACGATTTGAAAGAAAAAAGAAATAAGAATCAAATTCCGGGGATCGTTTTTTGAAGTACTATCTTTTTGATTGCTTCCATATGAATTATACAGTTTTCGCTTTTTTCAAATCGATAAAAAGATGTTTTTTATTTATGCATCTAAATTTATCTGTTATTTATTCAATATAAACGGTGTAAAAAAAATCATAACCAAGACGTTTTCCATTTAAAAACTTACGAAAATAAAATCATTTTAGAGTCTAAATAATGCAGCAAAAGCATTTAAGTGAATATATGAGATGTAATCGACGATACTTTAAGTAATTTGAAACAATCTTCGAATCAGTAAAGAAGCGTACTTAAAAAAAATTAAAAGCGTATGCCTTTTGTATTGTAAAAGAAATCGTCTAGTGAGGGCAGCGTTTAAACGCACAAGAAAGATATCGACCTATACAATATCAAATTTTAAATCAACTAATGTTCCCAAAAAATGAATGACATTGATTGACATCTTCTGTTCATTGACTTTATCCTACTTATCATTTCAGTAAGTTCCACTGTACCCTACTGAGCATTTCTACTGCCAAACACTGTACCCAATTGTACCGCAATGTACTGTCCTAATGACTTTTACTGTATCCAATTGAACCCCACCGTACAGGACCAGCTCTGTACCTTGGTATATCTCTCTAACTATTTGTAGAATCGGTAGGACAACAAAGTAGCGCTTTTTAGCAAAATATTTCTTATACTTGCATAGTGTATACACATTAATTGTGATTTCATAGCAGATTGCTCAACTTATTTCAGAAAAGACGATTTGCATTTTAGAAGCAAGTGTCAAATTTCAAATACCATATGCAGGAAAGAATTGAGATTGTTTAGAGTACACCCTTTAAAAACTTGAGAAATTCTCTACTTTTACTCTCATTTTCAGACGAATTTTACCAGAAACAAATCTGACATCACACAACAACATTTAAAAAGGAGAGAGACAATTTGACAAGCTTTCATATAAGGGGCTCCTCGTTGCTAAAAAAAATTTAGGGCCTGAGCTATGAGTCCTAATGTTACCATTATCTTCTAAGGAAAGTAGATTTTTAGTGGTTTTGTAGAATTATACAGTGATTAAACAGTAAACGTAAGGCAATTTTAAAAACAGTTCTTGCTTCTTTTTATTTTTTTAAATATGAAACTCTGCTGCGACATTGTAAACTTTAAAATGCAATATTCTCATATATTCCTTATGTGACAATGCATAATATATATATATATATATATATATATATATATATATATATATATATATATATATATATATATAGTACCGATCAGACCCAACCTAACAGAGTAAACCCCGACTTTACTTTTAGGGTTTATTATGAGTCTGATTTTTTTTAAAATTTGGGTCCACTTGGGGGTTACTTTGGGTTTACCTGGAATTTACTTTGAGTTTAGTTTGGAATTGCTTTTGAGGTCAACTGTACGCACTGAAGTGTTAAGCAGACCAGTCTTTTATTATATCTTCCTGCTGTTATTCCTGCCCCTTGTATATTCCGAATACACTTGTAGCGTCTGCTTTCAGGGGTATACTTTTGATCGGGGTTTTTCTCTGTGTCCACTTTGGGTTTACTCTGGGTTTTATGTTGGTCTACTCTAGTAAACCTGTAGTAAACCCAAAAAGTAAACCAAGGGTTTAGTTGGGGTTTACTTTCCGTTAGGTTGGGTCTGATCGGTACAGTTTATTTATTATCTACATAAAAAAACCCTACATTTTTAACAGTATATCGTATTATCTATCATAACCAATTAATTTTATCCCAGGCTTCAATGTACCAAAAATAACAAAATTAAAAGATGAAAAATTAGGTAACGGTGAACTTCTTGTGAGAATACAAATATACGCAGATAGGTACATAATAATGGTGGCATATGTCCGCGCCTTGTGTACAAGTTATTTTTTTTTATCAGTTATGTCGACATGCAAGATAAATATGTTGACATTCAAGATAATTATGTCAACATACAACATAATTATGTAGGCATGCAGGAAAATTGCAATATAAGTTATTTTTAAACAAAATATTTGATATTTTATATGTGTGTTTAAATTTAATCGTTTTATTGAGGTTAGATGACAAGTATGTCATATTTCCTAAAATCTTTCTATTAGAAAGGGAATAGACAAAATGTCTCAGTAATTTTCAAATAACCCTCGTTAAATAGATTTAAAGATGTTCAAATTCTAAATAAAAATAATTTGATTTTAATAGGCAAAATCTTACTTTGATAATCTTTTGAATATAGGTGACTGTTTTCTGAATGTGCTTAACACAAACCGAATGGCCAATGATCTCTGTAAGCTTCTTCGTTTTGCCTCCTACACACACGTTACCATCTTTTAAATTTCCTTGGGGCCAGAATTGTTCATCTTCTATGTAATCATTCAATTCCTGATTCAGAGACACTTTACTGTTTTGTACTGATAGACATCGGTGAATAAAAATCTTTAATGCTTCTACTAACACCTCGAGATGACATACATAGCTTCTTTCTGTTGTTTTAAGTTTTTCTTCAACTTCACTGGGTAAATTTTCTCTATACTTCAATTCGAGAGAATCAAGGACAGACTCTCCATTCATATCCTCCAGCTTTACGTACAGATTTACTATATGACATAATTTTATCGTATCTTCTGTTTTTGGTATAAGACGTCTGTATCCTTTTGGGAAAACTGCTATATCTTTCCAATTTTCAAGGTACTCTATCAATGACAAACTAGGTTCTCCTTTAGTTTTTTTCAAAAGAGACAATGACATCCCAAGAACTGTCATCAACTCAACAATTTGGAAATCATTTTCTTCTTTTTTATTTAAAATTCCGTTTAAGATATTCTGTGGCAGACTCTCTTGTTGAATAGATTTTTTGATAATATTTAAGAGCTGAAACGTGTTTTGAAACAATTCGTCTAAAAATGAAATATGTGGAAAAGTTGGTGGTACAAAGATGTGCGGTTTCCCCAAAATCAAATCGTGTGCTAACTCATTTTCTATTTTCTGCAAATTATAATATCTATCTTGCCCTTCTCCAAATTCTAACTTGCACTGCGAATACTGAAGGATGTTTTTATCTAGTAAGCTAAATTTTATGGTATCTTTTTCAGCCAATTCCCACAAAGAAGTTGATTTAACCTGAGACAGATTTTCACTAGTCTTTAAAAAGTAAAGAGACTGAATTGAAGACGCTGAAGCAAATTGCAAGCAGGAGTCAATAAAATAGTTGTGAATATCCACTAGTTTCATCAATACTTTGTGAATAATTGAATTTTCATCGATAATGATGCAATCGATTATATTTGTTTTCTTAGATAGAGGATTTGTTTGCTTTAATAGGGATTGAAACACTGTTGTTGGTCTCACGAGCAAATCATTCCAATTTGTTTGAAATTCCTCGAACTGTTTAACAAATAATTCTTTTTCTTTATGATCATTTATCAATTTAAACAATTTTTCAATTGTTTCGTTTTTACAATCAACTTTTTTTATCTTGTAACTTCCAATAGATACCGTTGATCGATGCCATTGCATTATTGGTAAAATAAATTTAGGAAGTTTGAGAATATCCTCATTTTTCAAAATTAAACTCAAAAGTGGAAAATGTTTTTGATTATTTCCTTGGAACACTTGTGCAATAAACCCATCTTTGGATTCAGGTCTTGTCATGCGAAACAGTTTAGGTAGGTTATGGTCAATTTCATAAGTTTCTTCTGTCACACACATTTCTGTCATACACACTTCCTCGATCTCGCATTCCAAAGAATGTTGATCCATACCAAGTCTTTCGTAAAACGAAAGTCGGGCATTTCGGATGCATTTATATTTTCTTAAAACTTTGTTTTGAAGAACTAACTGAAAATTGTTTTCCATTTGCTCACAATCCTTGACTGTACTACAATGATACGGGGTGTTTCTTCGTGTAAATGCTGTTTCCATATCATGAATCACAGTATGGATAAAGGCGCACAAATCTTCATTATCCACTTGCAAAAGGTATTTTAGATTATTCCACTTTTTTTGCAGTACGTCAGACAACAAATCTACAGGTTCTTCTTCAATACACAGCAACGATTGTAGTTGATCGGCGTCTACATTTTTTATTGCATAAGATAGCATAATGCATCCTTGAATGAAAAACTGCAATAAGTTACAAGCAAAAGGTTGAAGGATTTCAGATGATATCAAGACCTTGTCTGAAGGTTTTTCATATCCCTTTGTTCGCATTTCTTTTTCTTTTTGACAGGATTTATTGTAATCTACTTTTTGATGGCATTTCGGGCATTTTGACTTCGAACTAATAAATCTGATTTTACAATGATCGTAAAACTCTGCATGGTCTACACAAGTTTGTTTTTCTTCTTCCCCAACATTTCCAGGTAAATATATCGATTTTATTTTCTCCAAATCGGTAAGAATATCATACCAACAGTTTCCGGCTTCCCCTTTGAAAATAACCACGCATAACAAGTGTATCAAAACAGAAACAATCTGAATATCAGGTGATCTGCTCTCTGAATTTATAATAAGCATTGGGTGAGCAAAATCTATGCATTTTAATAACATTTTGACGACTCTGCATTCAATCATATTCTTTGAAAGTGTCGTGTGCATTATTTCGCCAATGCAATCGGAAACTCCCCTTTTTGTATCGTTCATTTCTTTTTGCTGACTCTTTAGGTAAAAGGTACTGGCGATGACTCCCACAAGTAAAAATATTTTTTGCCTATTGGTTGATACATGATCAACAATTTCTTTTAACTTCTTCTCATCTAGTTTATCCATCGATAACAAAGCATTTTCTAAGCATTCATCGTCAACAGTTCGGTACATGAACAATGGATCATATGTCACACTTCGGGTCATAAACGCATCTTTTTCATTTATTGATTTTAATACTGTCAAACTATTCTCTAAATCAAGCAGCGTTTTTTTAAGCTCGAACCCCTCTTTAATTAATGATACACATTTAAGGAAATACACTAAAAGGCAATGGTTTCGTTGAGCTTCAACATTGGTTTCAATAGCACTTTTCTCCATCAATGCATTTATTCTTTTTGTGATGATTGGCAAAGAAGCTGCACACATTTCATTTTTTTTCCAAATAAGCTACAAATGCATGTATCAAAGCTTGCAGATAAGCAATTGATGCTATTAAATTGAGAGAACATTCTTCATGTTTTCGCAGAGCAGCATTAGCTTTAATTGCCAACTCACATATTTCATCTGAACTACCATCAACAGACTCTATTGCCTCTGGGGTTAGTTTGCCAAGATAAAACTTTTGTAAAGATGCCACAAGAAGAGAAGATAGAATTGAATCAGGACATTCACAAATACAACGGTTAATATGATGCAAATAACCATCTTCATCAAGTTGTTCCAGATTCATAAAAATGACATCCATTAGATCGTTCTCATCATTCTCAATTTCAAGAACAAAATCAAGAATAGGTCCAAAAAATTGCAGATTCCTGTCCAATATTGGTTTTTGAGATATGGTCACCAACAAACTTTTTAATGTAGCGTTTTTCTCGGCATTTATGGCAAAACTTCTTAGAATATATTGGCAGAGAAAACGTTGAATGTTTTCTATTTCAACATTTTTGTCTTCTCGTAAACGGTTAACTTGCCTCATTACAAATTGAAACATTTCACTAGTTTCGAGGCCTTTATGGTTTATCAAAGAGTCTCCAAACGTTGATAAAATTCCAACAGCAACTTCTTGATCTAAAGAATGTAATGCTTCTGCTACATCATTACAAAATCGGAGCACATGTAAAGATGGCGAATCAAATGAAATCTCCGCTAAAAAGGGCAAAACAGTACTGACGACGTATTGCCATTGTTCAGCTGATGAAAATTTTATCATAAAACTTGAAGTCGGGAGAAAAATTTTAGTAAGTTTTTCAACTAAAATATATCTTCCGTTTTCACAATCTTCCACTTCATCTGTACACACGGGTTCCTCAGTCTTTTCGGACAGAAAACCCACTACAGAAATGCCAGTGTGGTTTTTAACTACACTCATTACTTTGATGAAAGAATCAAACACACTACCATATACCCACTGCAATACGTGTAGATTAGTTACTTGCATTGCAAAGTTTTGGAAATACTTCTCCGTATCAAACATTGCTTGTGCTCTTTTCATAGTTTGAACTCTCTCCTCTTCATTAAGAATTTCTTTTTCTTGTGAAGACATCATAAGGTAAAAATCATTCTGATATTCACTGAATTTGTCTGGATAATCGACCTCAATGTATTCTACCAAGTGTTTTTCAACATCATCATTGTATTGTTCAACAAGCTTTATCAAAACGCTTGTGTCCAATTCATCACATTCAGAGAGACCATTTGCAAGTCGGAGATGCCGAAGTGTTTTAAAGAACCCTTCTTTAACCTTTTCAACCTTGTTTACGACAATAAAACTGAATGGATATTTCAAACATAACCTTTCCGAGTTGCAAGTGTAAAACTCTGGCCCACATGGATCGTTCATATCTGACACATTAACATAACTTTCTTTCATGACCATTTTCTTCCACAATAAGAATCTTTTTTCTCGACAATTATCTTTTAAAAACACACAATCAAATGCATTTGCTTCTTCTATTTTGGATATGATTTTACAGAGAGGATTCTTTATTTGGTCTGACAAATACTGTTCCAAGGCATTCATGTAGCTTGATGACTTTACTAGAGCATCCTCGTTGTAAGCAACAGTACGTTTCCAGTTTTCAAACTTTGTTGCAGATGTTTTTTTAATATAATCAAATACTAAAGCTTCAAGAATAGACAAACAATTGTCTGTTTTTTTAAGATTGCAAACTACTTCCATCATTTTTTCTGCTGTATGACCTGTTCCAATATATTGAATGGTTGTAAATGCCAAAAAAATATTGTTCCTAATTGTCTCCATCAATGGTTTTCTACTTTCCAGAATCTCTTCTAATGTAGATCCTATCATGTCCGGCAATGGTTTCTTAGATTTACGCAATCTGTCTAACATAACAAGTTTCCAGCCTGATAGAAAATTTATTTGAGTTATAGGTCCATCCTTCTGTCTATCTAAGTAGCATATAATGCAAACATGTTTTGGTTCCAACGAATTCTTTGCATTTCTTTTGCACATTTCTATAATGGATTTTGCAAGAAGGATATGCCCAAAGTCTTCTGTCCCACTGCAAATCAGAAGTAGTTGATTTGATCCCGAGTCAAAGAATTGATGTATCTTTTTATTTAATTGCTTTTCTGATTTAAAGTTTCTCAGCCACTCTATTCTGAACTTGTGAAATTGTTTATGTAAAGATTCTAGTTCATGATCATGCGTAAAAACTACCACCATAGATGCATCAGAGTTCAATTCTGCTGGAACCTTCTTTTTGCTGCAGTTCTGGGAATTGAAAAAATCTAAAAGTTCTATCAACCCGCTATGAATGGGTAGCTCAAAGTACTCTTTTTCAAGTTCTTGTAAACAAATAGATCTCGTATTCCAAAGCACTGTGTCTCTAATTCGCATCATTGCTTCTGGTGCAGTGATCCATAATAACTGTCTTTGGCACTTTTGTACAAGACTTATTTCATCCATTGCTTCTTTTTGCAATTTAAGCACTAGAGATGAAATGAGATTTTCTCCAGAGAGAGCAAATACATCTTTTGTTTTATATGCATGTCCATCAATTTTGCAAAATTCTGTTGAGAATACAAGAAGGTCATCCCTAATCTTTATTGTTTTTTTATTCATCATGTCTTCAAATCTAAACTGCTGTTTTTCAAACCTATTCAAAAAAGGTGGATCAGAATAATCAAGTTTTGATTCTTCTACTAGCACAATACATTTAAAATCTTCATGAACATGACACATTGGATTGCTATAAGGACCAAGAGCTACACGGCAGTTTTTCTTACTTCCAACTGCAATGTAATTCTGATTCAACATGTCATACAAGCTGCCATAAATATTGTCCAAGTCTTTTAAAATCAAAATAAATCCCTGTTCCATGCATAATATGATTCGACTTAGAACGCGGTAATTGTAATCATCAGTCAAATCTTCTTCAAACTGACTACCAAAGATCACAATATGCTGACGTCTCATTTCCTTCACAGCATCTTCAAGGACACTTAAAACAGCATCACCATTTGTTATCAACATCAGGTGTCTACTTTGACGGTCATTTAAATTGTCTTTTATAAGATTTATGACATCAATTTCTGTATTGAAATTTGCTGGAAGGCACGTTTGGAAATCAGACAACATTAATTTGCTAATTTCCTTTGAATGTCCCCCAAAATTTCTAAGAAGACCACGCACAATAACATGATCTATTTTTTCAAGCTGTTTGTCAACAAGTATTCCTTCTCCAACGCATTTGATAAGAGAATAAAAATCTCTTAATCCGTGAAAGTTTTTGTACTTTTGATTTTCATTATACTCCCAATAGCTACTTGCAAAATTTTGTAAAAGTCGTTTAATTTCGTTCGACATGGTTTCTTTTTTTTGTTCCATTAAAGATTCAGTAATTGATACCGCAGTTTCAAAAAGTTCGTTTTCATCCATCTCTGGTCTTGAAAGATGAATAGCTCTGTTCATCTTTGCTGAATCAAGAGCCCAGTTAGAAATTCCAACCCGCTATGAATGGGTAGCTCAAAGTACTCTTTTTCAAGTTCTTGTAAACAAATAGATCTCGTATTCCAAAGCACTGTGTCTCAAAGGGTTAAAACGTGATATTTCAGCAAGCCCAATTTCATCAAGAATAACAACTGATAAAACATCTTCGGATCGATTATGTTTTTGATAATTGTTTGCTTTTTCAAACACTTTGATTATTCCATCGGATGTTGATGACTCGGAGCCTTGAAAAGACACACAGTATAACTGAGGTAAGTTCCTAAAGAATGAATCGGCTGAATCTCTTCCTCTAAGGTTACTACGTATAAGCTGCATAGACAGCGATTTGCTACATCCTGGTTTCCCAACTACAAAAACTGGTATACGATTCAATATGCACACCAATATGACAAAAACATTTTCTCTCAAAGCGGTATTTTTTGCTATGCCTAATGGAAGCTCCATTCTTTTAAGAATATCATCTTGTTGACCCACAATTATTTTTTTAATGTTCTTTTCACTATTCAACTGAAATTCTGCCATACTATCACAACAGCTTGCAATTTTCTGTCTGTAACGTTTCCGAACATCATTATCAGAAAAACGACTATGGTAGCATATACTTAACGCCAGTACCATTGCTGTTGGTTCTAGTGGCTGGTTCAAGATATCTTTGTCCTTCATTTTCAGTATGTTTACAAACCATACCGCCAGTCTTTTGCATCTTTCGACATCTCTAAGGCTTACACAGCAATCACTTTCTTCTTCGTTTTTTACAAATTCTTGAGACATTATAAGTAATGTCACAAATAGCTCAACAAATTTTGTTTCTGAAAACAACCCTTGTATCATTATTTTAATGTACGATTCTTCGTCTTTTTTTTGTAAGGTGCCATAGTCCCATACATAATCAATCATGGCTTCTGGAAGAGGTTTTACCCTGTATACTAATTTTGACAGATGATCGGTTTTGATTTTTCCCTGAAGTCCTGAGGTTAAAATTGATTTATCAGATCGAAGTCTATATGGATTACATGCAGCCAAAATTTTCAGGTTTGGTGCCAATCGCTGTCCTTTTCTTTGGTGATGGCAAATCACATCACAAATTAGGCCTAAATGATCACAGGTATTGATTTCATCTAAAAAAAGCCACACAATTTTTTTAAAGTTTGCTTTTGCTTTTCCATCACATTCATCTATTCTTTTTATAATTGTTTCCTCTGTAACACCTGCATGTATACTCAAAATCTGACAATCAATTTGGCATATCTTTGAAAGATACCTAATAAGAGATGTTTTCCCACAACCTGTCTCTCCCATTATAATGATTGGCTGATGACCTTGTATCCTTAAAACAATCAGGACCATTTTTAACAAATTGTCTGGTGTTAGTGCATACTGTTTGGTCATTTCATCTAATGTAGTACTGTCAATTTTTGGGGGATATTGAACAAGTTTCAATAGAATTAACCTTAGTTCTTCTTGACTTTTGTTTTCAAACTCCTGCAGCTGGTTTTTTAACTGGCTGTCAAACAGATTAAAAATCTGTTGTGGAACTTTGTTTTTATCCCGATACAAAGCAGATACTGTATGAAGATCATAATGGAAAAGAACCATTAAATGATTGCTGTCCTCCCATCTAATCATGCTTTCTGTTCTTTTCGCTAAAACTTCTGCGCAGGTGAGAGCCGCGTGTTCTTTATAATGCAATGAAAAGCCCATTGAAGCCATTTGTGAAGATCTACAAGCGTTTATTGACCTTGATGAAAAATCTGTTGACATATTTTTCAAAGCGTTCATAAGTTCACTTTTTAAAAGCTCGTGCTGAATGTTTGACGTTCTAAAAAACACACTAGACGATAATTTCTTTAGTTGATCTGCAAGCACACCGAGAAAAATGTTAACAATGGCGTAAGATATGTCTCCTGACGTTGAAAAATGCTTTCGGAGAAGGTCCTTGCAAACAACTGGAGATAAGGGGTTGACTTTCTCATTGCCAGTGAGATAAATATCACTTTGGTCCAACAGTCCCGCATCTTGAAGATTAAGATAGTGACAAACTACTTGAACCGGACTGTTCACTTCTTGACTAACATGCATATCGTTATAGTTGTTCCAAATAAGATTCTTTCTCTGGATACAGGTCACAGTTGCTAATGAATTGCTCAGTTCTTGATTTACAGAGTTGGCAATTTCAATACACACACAGTCTGTTTGTAAATGATAAGCAAATTTCCTTGCATGGACATACTTTAAAACAATCAGTTCAAACAAAAAGAAATCAAGTTCAAACGGTTCATCTACTGGTCCTACGTCAATATGAAGAATATGATAATGCTTGATTTTCAATTTTATCAATTCTTCAACAATATTTTCTCTGTCAAATATCCCACTGATGTGTAATGTTATTTTGCCTTTATCTTTCTCTAGTGCAATTCTTTGAATTTCTTCACTTTTGCCAAGACCAGGTACTGCAGAAGTTACTGTTAACACATTCGGATATCTGTCGGAAAAAAATTCTTTCAATTCATTTTCTGTTATTGGATTTGGCCGCATGAGAAGATCAGCAAACTTTTCATGAAACTGGTTATTATTTCCTCTAAACAACAATGCAAGATGACAAAATGGGTTATCTTGAACTCTTTTTAAACTTTCTAAGAGATATGTTTGAGTTTCAAAACCTAGCATTTCAATGTTTGCAATTGTAAAAAGTTGTTTATTTTTGCATCCTAAACATCTATTTAAAAGCAACGTAATTTCATCCCGACTCGTACTTTTATTGCACAAAATGATGTTGTGTGCAAACGGTATATTTTGGGTCGTATGATAATGCAAACCTAAGATTGTTCTAACGACCAGTTGACTGCCTAATTCCAAAGACGTAACATATAGTCTTCCTGCATGCACTATGTCGGAAAGTTTGCTGTTTGGTTTCCTATCAAACATTTTTTCTGCAGTTGCGACGATTTTGTATTCAATACCTTCTAATGAATGACCTAATGCCTTAAGACTTCTTTCCGGGTAGCTGTCTTCATGTTCTTGTTTCAAATCGTTCAAAATACCCTCGAGATCGGATAAAAAAGGGTTAATATAATTCAGTATGGTTATAACAGACTCCTTGTTGACTCCGAATCTTGTAAAATTGTAAAACAGTTGCAACTGATCAGAATGAATGTAATTCATCAAATAAAAGCGTTTGCGACATTCACATAACACTTCGCACCAATCTTCATATTTTGATTTCAATTGTTTTAAAAGATCGTGTAAACTGTTTCTGTTGCTTCTTTGATCAAATTTGACGTACTGAAAATGTCCAGCCGATTTCAGAAGAACACACATGTGCCCTATTTCTAAAGCTGTATCAATCATTTCAATAAATGGAGACAGATGTTCCTTTTTAGTTTGATCCGGTTGCTTTTCCTCTGTATTAAGAATCAAAAGAGCCCTGCTTCTTAAGTCATTGAGATAACTTTTGGAATAAACGTGGATTTTTTCTTCTTGGTTGTATTCTACGAATACATTGCATTCTTTTTCTTTCAGATTAAATCGAAACATGCCCTTCGTAACAATATTTTTTATGATTTCTTTTGTGTGTTCACCTCTATTGGCAACGTGATTGTACAATGCTTTTAAAGTGTGTAAATTACTAGAGCATTCATAAACTTTTTCCGAAACTCTCTTAATACCACTATTTTCTTTTGATTCGTTCATTGCAGTAAAAAACATTTGAACGTCGCCACAATATTTTTGTTTCAATAGAGGTTGCAGGAATCTTTTAACTTCGATAAGATCTGAAACAGTAGATTCTCTGACATATTGTTCGGAATGTTCTTCTACAGCATCAATCAAGTTTCTTATATCCTCATCTACAACTGTATTTAAAAATTCAATCAAAAGTGATGCTTTTTTAAGTTCAGTTAATATTACTAACAGATCATTATCTACAATATTGACAACCTTGTCTACAAATTGTAGTGATGACCCGATATGAAATAACGTCATCTCTCCAATATCTCCATTCATTAATTTTTCATATTCTGAAAATGCTTTCTGAAAGATTTCATCTTTTATAACATCAACTCCAAAAGCTTTCAAAACATTTTTCATTAAATTTATTTTTCTGCTTTGCTCTTCAAATTTATTGTACATCTGAAGAGCATTCAGAGATTGTGCATTTGCGCAGCGCCGAAATAGAAATATAGTTTCTGCAGTTTTCAATTCCTTCATAATATCAATATTTTCAAGGTTGCTCTGCACTACCGACATGCATACATCTTCTCCGAATATCAAAGGACACCAAAATTCTTTGTATTTTTTTCTAACTGTAGTAGACAGATGCCTCAAAAAAGTTTGTCCAATATGCAAACATTTTGTGGGTTCAGCTATTTCTGGTTCAGCAACATCCATTGATGTATTATCTTGATCCATTTCAATATCAATTGTCGAACATATGTTCCAAAATATCTCCGAACCTATTAATTCTTTCACGTTTACAGAGACTTCCCATAATTCCTGCAACAAATTGTCACAACTAACAAGAGTTGTTGCCTTTTTTATACTGATATTTCCTTCAAGAAATTTTTCTTTAGCTTCTTTTAACATTTTTAGGCACTTTGAAACACTTTCAATGACTAGCGATTTTGTTGAATCAGTTTTATGCTTTGCTATTTCAAACACATCAATGGTCAAGCTTAATTGTTGTGACACGGTCTCCATGTCATCAAAAATTCGCTTCCATTCTACTTTGATATATTCAATTTCTCTTTTTCCAACTAACGTAAATAATTCTAGGCATATATCTTTATTTTTTTGAAGATTCATAAAGAATTTGCGTTCAATTGTGTTCTTTTCAATGGTTCGTTTTAGATCCATAATGGTGTTAACTGCTTTTGTAACATGTTTTTCTTTCCATAGTTCCTCTTTTTTGCTCCCAGAGGCAGTCAGCACACATTTCCATAAATCGTGAGTAGTAATGATAACGTCAACTGCTTCCTCTAGATTCATCTCTTCCTTTAAACCTGAACACTCCATCAGTATCGAAAAGAAAGACAACATAACTCTGAAAAAATCAAGTAGCAAACACTAAGCAACATTTAATGAAAATGAAATTAGATCACATTAATATGTTGATTTATTTGAAAGTATAAGAGGCCACCTATAGGTCTCTCGGGGTTTTTTCAGTGCAACTCATGGTTCCTCTAGGTTTATAGATAGTCTCAGAGGTTTTTTTGATTCGCATTTGGGGAAGTTCACTTTTGAATAAAAGTGGAAACCAATCCTGTGTTATATTTTCAACTTATACATCTACAATGATATTAAATGTTGAATAGATGATACAAAGATATGAAGAAAAAAAAATGACAATAACAAACCGTGAAAATAAAAGATACTCACCTTGAATGTATCTCTCTTGTTCTAATGTGTGTAAACAAACTTCGTTTTTCTAAATCTTTATTTTGAACTCCCTGTTTGAACAATTCTCTAATATGATCTCTAAACATATCTTCTGTGGGTTCATTTTTCAGATGTATCATTTCTGGTACAAAATTAACTATATCAATGATTTCAAATTCCTTTAAGTATTGAACTGATTTTCTATCTAATTGTCTTTTCAGATCAGATTCTGACCGTAGCAGTGGATGTAAGGATATTTTATCGACATTGTAATAGAACCTCAGTAAAGATGTAGACGCTTTGTTGCGTTTTGATTTTTTACAATAGTGCTTCAAAACAAGGTCAAACCAACGTAGCACAATGCTTTCCACGTCATCAATCGAAATATCCTGTTGAGTCCATTCGTTCAAACAAACAGGCAGCAATGAGTGAAAGTCTTCGTTTGAAGATGTGGCCATTTTTTGCATTATTTGAATTTTTGAGGCTGCATCAGTAAAAAGAGTTCCATCAACACACAGTTTTTGAAATGATTCACATGCTTTCTTAAACTGTAAATCGCTGGTGTTCTCAAAACTATCAATCAGATACTTGTTTGTCCTTAGACGTAGTTTATCTGATGACAGGAGAGAGCAAGATATTACTCTGTTCCATTGGCTTATGATCGAAACCAACTCTCCTTTTCTAGAAAGTTCGTTTACCGTTTTCGCATATGTGGAATACAAAATTTCTAGATGTTTATCTAATGGTAATATTTTTCGCGACTCAAGATCTTCAATAAGTTCAATCTGGAGTTCAACAGTTAATGATCCCTGAAGTACTTGAAGGAAGTCGATCTCTTCTGAAATTCCACAATTTTCATTAACACAATTGAAATATTTTGCAACTAAAGATTTTAGAACTTGTTTTGAATAGTCACGATTAGATGGCAACAGTGTGGTTAAATTATTACCACGTTTCCATTTAGAAAGCATTTCGCAACTAGTTTTTGGACCAAAGAAGTTGTACATATAATCACAATATGACAAGAAGTTTGATTCACCTATAAACGCGCATTTGTACACGTTTTCAATCGTTTGAAATACATCTGGTATTGAATTTGAAATACAAGTTGTGGATAAGCATTGTAGAAATATTTGTTTTGCTAAGTTCATTGGCAAAATATTTTGTAATTGCAAAGTTGGTATATTCATCTGTGACAAGAAACATAAAAAAGCTGCAGAGTTTGCTCTTCGTATCTGCATAGCATTATCCCCCGTTTGCATAGTTTGAATTGTTTTTTTAAGGATTCTTTCCCTCTGTTTCGAACTTAATTTGCATGAAATTTTTTCAAGCACCTTTGTTTCCGACATGCATTTCAATTCTTCACCATTTTCAGCAGCAGATCTAAGAATGTACAAACAATGGGAGCAATATTCTTCTTCTCTGTTTTCGTCTAATACCAGTTGAATAATCAAAGGATACTCAACAGAGAATCGACTAATTTCAGTTCTTAACTCTTTGTTATGGTCATAAAGTTTTACAGGACCAAGTTTCCAAATATGAAACTGTACCGATGAATCGAATTTGAAAGAGATACCAAACTCAACGTGTTGCCTGTTGAGGGGAATAATGAATCTGACTTCCCACAAATTAGTACCAATAATGTTGTTTAGGTACACTCCATTAAGTAATTTATCATCACTTATTATTTTCACTCTAATCGTCTTTTTCGTTCTTTGTGGACTGCAAACTCTTATCAATATTTGTTTGTACTAAAAAAAAAATATATATATATATATATATATATATATATATATATATATATATATATATATATATATATATATATATATATATATATATAAAGTTTTTAGGTTTTTGTAATTGAAAAGTCTTTTAGCAGTTTTTTTGTTTTTGTTTTTCTTTACAAAAATAAAGTCATAAATAAATCATAGTATGTTAAACTGAATTTAAGAATGATAACAAAATTCATTTAAAAGAAAGCTTATGAAAAATTATCTTAACTTCTTAATAACAAATTAGCACGCAATTCTCCTTTTAATGCCACTCTTAGTTAAAATGCTTATATCTAGTGGAGAATTCAAACATATCTTACTTCAGGTTTCTCAGCAACAATCTGTCCATCTGTCACAAAAGCTCTGGAATTTTATTGTAATTAATGTGATTGTGGAAGAAAATGTTAACCAACGTACATATGGTCAATTCAACTTTCAAATTAGTTTACAATAGTTAAACAATACAAATTATCTTTTAAAGGAAAGGTAATCCTAATTAAGGCTACTGTTGACAATAATGGGAAAAAAGGTAAACGATATAATGCCTTTCTTGATCTTATTCTAGCTTTTTATGCTTGTAGAATATAGCAATAAGGCATCACAAGGGTAAACATTATCTTATTCGCATCTTATATTTATGCTTTAAATAAAAACCTTTTTTCAATGTTGATTTAGGTCAACAAATTTCAATATGCAACCTTTCTCAAAGCCACACTGTCTGATCAATTCGAGTTGAAAAAACATACCCTGACTTAAAAATATACCAGAGCATTTTGCAAACGTTTTTGGGCTTTTTTGCCATTAAAGTATATCTTAAGATTAGTGGATGTATATAATTTTTATTAACTCGGTATTTCCATCTTTTAAAGATAACCTGCAATTTCAAAAAGAAATTGCCACTGATTCCATCTCTATTCTAAATGTATGTCAAGCTAAATTGGAACAAATTTTTGGTAATTTTTAATCATTTAAGACTAAAGTTTTACTAGTTTAAAGAAAAAGATTAAATTTGAATAGTTATTTTTCTAAAAGCCACTGAGTGCAGTTGGCAAATGCACTTTAAAACATTAAGTACAAAATTAAAGCTGTTATTTATATAAAGCTTATCTTTAATAGCTAGTAATCTATATCATATCATCTTATCTATTAAGTAATAACAGATCACGCAATGACGAAGTTTTTTCTTTAATTTTCAAAAGATATTCTAGAAAACAAAATTTGATTTAGTGAAAAATTTTAAACGGATTTTTAAATATTTTCTAAATTGTTAAAATGTTTAAGTAACTGTAGAGTGTGGAGAATGTTAAAAAAGCCCTAACTAAAAGGGTTGCTCAAGGATTTTTTTTTTTTAGTTATTTTTTTTCAATCGCTGAGAGGTCCTTTTTCATCTGGGATTGGACAAACTTGGAACAAACAGGGCTCAAACAAATGGCCAGAAAGTATTATTATAAAATAAACAGACGTAAAAAAAATACTTATATCACCAATAGAATTTTCCTCCTTAAATGTCCCAGTTACACTTTAGTTATCTTACCTTGTCGCTTCACTCTCAGTAGTACACATTGGCTTTTGTAGTTTTTTTCTCATTTCAAGTAAGGTGATATCCAGTTTGAATTCTTTGTTTTCCTTTTCAGGGTATACGCCATATTGAGACTCAAGAATTTTTGGTTTTAAATACTCTTCAAGTTTTTTTGCAAGCTCACCATTATAATAAAGGGTCTCGAATTTATCAAATTCTGACTTTGTGGAAAACGTGCAGCAAATGTTCACAAAATAACAAAATGTCTGTTCAGCGTCAGCGTTTACTTCATATTCAAACGAACAGCCTACTACTTCATCGTGAATTATGTTAATGGAAGTGTCTAGAATGTTTCTTAAGGTTTCACTACTTTGAAATGTTGTTGAATGTGATGATGACGATGATCCTGATATCCTGACAGCTGTAGGAACAAGCTGCAACACAACTTCTAGAAAAGAGAATATTAGTCATTTATTTGTCAGTTTCAATTCAATTTTGCTGCAAAACCATTTTGTCTTTGGAATTTCGCCGATGGCGAAAATGCAGACTAAAACAAGTGAAGTTTATAACGTGTATGACCTACCGTACATTAGAAAAAAACGACATAAAAAGATTTATTTCTGACTAAATAAAAACTGTTTTAAATTCAAGACAATTAAAGTTTTTATTTATAGATAAAAAAAAATAGAATTAACATTGCGCCAAACATAAAGCACGTACATGTAACACAATTCTAAACTAAACTATTGTGAGACTTCTTTTATGTGTATGGCATAGTTTATTCAAGGACGTGAGAGAGTAATTAAACGAATTAACAAGGATTAAATCTGCCTATAAAATGAAACGAATTTTAAAATCCAAAGGTTTTGAAATGTGTTCATTATACAATTTTTGTTTGAGCGTTCTTGATTGCATTTAATTGGTGTATGTCAAAGGGAAAAAAAAAAAAAAAAAAAAAAAAAAAAAAAAAAAAAAAAAAAAAAAAACTAGAGCATAGCTCGTTGCAAAGCAACGAGTGGGTCCTCCATTAATGACGTGAGTAAAGCTTGATGTTCCTGGAAGAAGCAGAGTAATAACAAGAGCTACTTACACAGGGTGAAAAGCGATTTTGAAGAAAGTCCTTAAATGTGGCTTAAATGTGGCTTAAAGGATATACACTCTTAATGCCACCTTTAAATCACATTTAAGCTGAGCTTATAGGTCCTTAATGTCCAAACCTCTTTAAGTCACCTTAAAGCCATCTTTGAGCCACCTTTAAGCATCTTTAAGTGGCATTTATGCTCCCTTTAAGTTGTTTTTAAACCATCTTTAAGTTCCTTTAAGTCAAGTTTGATCAAACTGAACAATAAAAACATATATTAAATGCAAAAGCTCTTTTATTGGGATGCGAGGGGGTGATTCGAGTGATGATATAATTTCCAAGGGGGGGGGGGGGGGTCCAGGTGGATTTAATTGTCGCTCAATTAAACACAGATCGCTATCATCAACACCGCTCCGATGGACACAGATTGCTGTTATAAAATTCTTTATGATTTTATTTTGGTTTTAAAATTATTCAAAATAGTTGTAGGGGTGACCACAGTCTCTGTATCTAAATTTGTGCAGGAAATTATTGAAGTATGTTTGTTTCCTATTATAGATTAATCGGTGAAATAAATATCTCTCTCTCTCTCTGTCTCTCTCTCACTCTCACTCTCTCTCTCTCTCTCTCTCTCTCTCTCTCTCTCTCTCTCTCTCTCTCTCTCTCGCTCTCTCTCTCTCTCTCTCTCTCTTAGTTCATCCGGTTATTAAGCAAGATAAAGATGATGATCCAAAAA
Organism: Magallana hongkongensis; assembly: GCA_015776775.1. Classification (NCBI taxonomy): domain Eukaryota; kingdom Metazoa; phylum Mollusca; class Bivalvia; order Ostreida; family Ostreidae; genus Magallana; species Magallana hongkongensis. The sequence continues at coordinate 114,933 of VIAA01000113.1, read as the reverse complement.
TGCAAGATTTAATTTAAAAATCGGTTTAAGGTATGTATTATTTTTTAATTTTAATTATTTCTAGGTCTAATTCTAGATCTGCTAGATATATGTTAAAGATGAAATACTCTCAACTGCCTTTGTTATATCGGGCAGGATATTACTGCTTTGTTTGTCTAGTTTTGTTCGTTTGTGTATATCTAATTAGAGTCTATTGTTTGTCCAACTTAGGAAAACCCCTTGAACTAACACAGAATATACAAGATATACAGGTGTGTCGTGTGCCCAGATGCAAGTCAGGGTTTCTAAAGACGTTGAAATCTTAGTATATGTATACGATAGTGAATAAAAGTTTATTTACATTTGTAGTTCATCTTCAAAGTATTATATTCTAACTCTGGGTTTTAAAAATGTTACGTCTACAAATTAAAGATACATGTATGTAAGAAAAAAATCTAGAGGCTAATTAATTACTGTACCGGTGATCATAAATAGGGGTTAATTGTTTAAATATATGTATAAGAGTAAATATGTCAGATACCCGGCCTGGTACATCATACAATTGTATGTACAGGTATATGTATACATCATTTGCAATTGCCACATGCAGTAAATACGTCACCCATAATTAGTAATATTGTTTGTTATAGACTTGATAGTAGGCCTACTAGTAAGTCTAACGGTTTCCATTTAGGTATGATATATTTTTATTTCACTGAAGACCAAGTTCCGTATTTCATTCTAAATATATGCATGCATGTAATTTAAAAATTAGATATTATTGGTTGTTACAATTTGAATGGAAGTCAAAATCTTTTCAAGTAAAAAATACACATTGAACACATTGATTCAATATCCACTGATATATAGATATAAAAACTGCGTAAAATATGTAAGTTGCCGACGCACAGAGGTAATGAGATGATGCTGGTAAACGAAGGGTCCCAGGTTCAATTCTCGTCTTGGGCGTTTTGATTATTTTTTTCTCATTTTATTTTCTTCAACAAAAACCGTTTTTAATACCTTTTCTATTATTGTCATATAGTTAATATATGTTGTTGGTAAATTAAACACACTATTGAATCAAAAGATTTTTAATGCCTTAAAGGTGGCTTAAAGATAGCTTAAAGATAGCTTAAAGGTACACAAAAAGTTCAAAAATTATAAAAATGCTGGGAACGACTTAACAAAATCTGAATAATTCTGAGTACGAATTTACAAAAACCTTAACAGTTTCAAAAATGTCCGAAAGTGTCAAAGCAAGACGAAAATCGAATTATTTTTGGAACGAATAAATTTCATTTTCAACTTTAAACTATTTTTTAAACCTAGAACGTGGAATCAAAATTTTCAGAAAAATCAATTTTTAAGCCCGAGTATCTCTGTAATGCATTGCCCGATTAAAAAACAGTATTCAGAGTTCAGTTTATGATGCTCAAAATACAAATAAGTATACGTTTTTAATTTGATCAAAGTATTTAAATTTTAGAAATATTTGATTTCCTTCCGGTTTCGACTGAGAGTAAAGAATTTCCTTTCCAGCTTTGTTACAGAGGCATGGCGATAAATATATGCACTAAAAATTTTAAGTCTCTATCTTGAAGCGTTTTCGAAAAATCCGCGGACAGAATGATTTTTTTTTAAATTTTAAAATGATGTAACGTGAACACGTTAGAGACGTTGTTATGGAAACTTTCACATTCTTGAGGCATTAATATTATTTTTGCTCATTTTCTCTGAAAGTTTCATCAAAACGTCGACTTTGATATATTTATCCATAAACCGAGATTTGTTTAAAGAAAAAAAACTCCAATTTCTTTTATATTTAGAAATTGATTTTTATTCCTTTATCATAATAGAGAACTAAATCTCCTTCTAACGGAGATTGATATATTATAAAAGTGAACACGGCCAAAAAGTTCTTTAAATTTTGTTGACAATGTCAACAAATTTCATATTTCTTTGAAAGACCAAATGATAGTTTACTTGACTTGCAGACTATAATATAGCGACATATCTGCCTCCCAAAAATGTATGCGCTTCTCAAAGTTACACTTAAGTGAGATAGATGTGCTTTAATAGGGATTTTATTTATTGCTAATTGTATGAAAACTGATTAATTGTTTTTATTGAAGTTGTGTATTATGAGGTTGTAATGCAACTTTTTTTACTTACAAAGTTAGCTACAGCCAGTGGAATACTTATTTTAGGTGAACATTGAATACCCAATGTATTAAAATACAAGATAAATAGTTTCCAGAACTATAAAACTATGCATGTGTATATGAAGGTTGCACCCTCATTTGTATGGCTGAAGGTGAGGTGTGTCGATGTACATACAATACATGTATATGATTGCACATACGGATTTTGGACCGTGACTACAGACGATACCCGTTAACAGTCGTTTAATGCATCTATGCGCAGTTTGATCTAGAAACTGACCAGTTTCATAACCTCTTCGAATTTCTCTAATACGGACTGTCTAATTCCTTCCCAGAATTCCAATTTACGCAAGCCCAATTGAAGTTTTCTTCAACTTAATTAGTCAACCCACTGACAAAAAATATAAGGATTTTGGATATTATTGCATCATCGAGAGAAGTAATATTCATTTCTTTAAATAAGGTTATTTAATTCACGTTATATAGCGGTGTTTCTATGAAACAGCGCCATCTTGTGTAAAATTTAGATGGTCGCTTTTGCATAAATTCTCCCGCTGATCTTTTTTTTAGCTGATAATTATTTTGAATGTCCAAGTCTACTCGCATCATTAAATAATATCAGACGACACACACTTCCCTATAGAAAAGTTCAGAGATGCCATCAATTTTGACTAATTGCTAAATTGTGTCTGCACGCAACCATTCTAAACTTGCACATAGTCTTCAAAAAATTAGAAAGTTTTAAATACAGAAGTTAACTTAAAGAAAAGGTTACGTGTTTTGTAGACGAATTCGGTTTTTTTAAATTCAATTCCTGACAAGAATCATGAGTACATACTGTTTAAAACAATGCTTGCTACCCTTTGAAATTTAACTCGCCATTAAACATCTCATTTTAAAAGAAGTTTTGAAACGATTACACAAACTGTGTTCGACAAATAGTTTTCCTAAAACATTTTCTTCCTTTCTTTTTTAATACACGTTTTAAATACAGGCTTTCAATCACAACACGTTTTTATAACAAAAGCAGAACTAAATGTTTAGTCATTATAATTGTTTGACACCATATCACATATATTTTCAACTCGCAGCAAGAACGGAAGACCTAATCGTGGCTTTGCCAAGAATTTCACCAGAATTTGAGCAATATTGTTAGCAAACTTCAAATTGATGAGATAATTATTGTTGGAGATTTTAATTTGGTATTAGATACAGGTCAATATTATTATAGGTATTTACATGTTAATAATCCGAAAGCGAGGCAAAAAGTTTTAGAGCACAGGATGTCTTACAGTTTATTAGATATATATATAGAGAATTTCATCCACATGACAAGATGTATACTTGGAGAAAACTTACACCTCTAAAACAAGCACGTCTAGACATTTTTCTAATTTCAGCTTCACTTATAAACGAAGTTAAAAAAGTAATATCATGATAAGCTTAAAATCAGATCATTCTCCTGTTTTTTTCTCTTTAACGTTTAATGCTTTTAAATCCAGATGCAATATGCAGTTCCAGTGTACAAAAAACAGTCTACTGTGGAATCATTAGAATTCGTGGTGGCTCAATTTTCGTGGTATTCGTGGGTAGCTCTCACCCACGAATTTAGATCCTCAATGAAAAGTAATTATAAAAGGTTTGGTTTACCTACTGAAACTGAAAACTGACTCATCCACGAAATTAGATCCCCACGAACAAGCAAAAAACCCACAATCCTCGAAAATTGGCCCCCACGAAATTAAATGATTCCACAGTATTCTGGATATTACAGATTCTGAAATCTAATTTACAATTAACGACCAGCTTTTTCTGGAGACACTGTTGATGGAAATTAGATCTGAAACTTTCTCATATGCAAGCTATTTAAAAAATCAAAGGACAAAAAAGGAATAGGAGTAACTAGAAGAGCTTTTAGAATTGAAAAAGGAGTATAAAAAACATGTAGATAAAATAAATGAAAAGGAATTAGAAAATATAAGAAACTATAAGGTCATGGGTAGTTTAGTGCGTTCATGCCGAAATGGATAAATGAGGGAGAAACCCCAACTAATTATTTTCTATATTTAGAAAATTGTAACGTCACTATACTAGTAAAATTATTCCAAAGATAATACGATCAGAAAATAATGAACAGATAGAAATAGTTAAACAATAGAATATTTTAAATGAATTGGAAAATTTTTATAAAAACGTTTATGCAAATAATTTGATGATAGCAGAAAGTACAGAATTTCGCTAAGTGACTTTCTAAAAGAGTATTCTGTCCCTAAATTATCTGAAAAGAAAATCAATTGAAGGATATATAACGCATAAGGACGATTCTTTAGTATCAAATAGTAAGTAAAACAATAAAAGTCCAGGCAATGTTGGGTTTAAAATTGAATTTTTATAAATGCTTTGGAATAAATTATGTTCCTTTGTTGTTATACCTTTCAATTATAAATATAAAGTAGAAAAATTATTATCTATTCAGAAAAAAAGAATTATAACTTGTATACCCAAGGAGGGAAAGAGATAATTCTTTCTTGGAAACTGGAGACCTATCTCATTGCTCAATATTATATACAAAATTGGGTCAGGATGTATAGCAACCAGGATAAAAACTGTTCTAAAAATTATCAGTAATGATAAAACTGGTGTCATCTCTGGAAGATATATAGGGAAAAATTATAGATTGATTTATGATCTGATGAACTTTACAGAAACTAATTATATTCCAGAGGTATTAGCTATGATTGATTTTGAGAAAGCTTTTGAAAAATTTGGGAATTTATACAAAATACGCTTAAATATTTGAATTTCGACCCATTCATCTGTAACTAGATTTAAAATATGCAATGTAATGCTGTGATCTGTGTGTCCCAGGTAGGCAGGTTATCAAACTTTTTTAAAATTTGGGCAAGGCTATAGACAAGGGGATCCAATATCGCCTTATATTTTTTTTTATTATGTGCGGAAATGTCAATTAAAATTAAAATTAATGAAGATATTACATAAATCAAAATTAATAACAACCAATATCTAATATCACAATATGAAGATGATACATCAATATACTTGATGGATCTGAAAATCATTAAGGGCAACCATGAAAGAAATATATGACTATTATAAAATATATTGTCTTAAAATAAACCAGAACAAACTCAGATTGTGTGGATAGGGAGAAAGAAATATTCTGAAGAAACAATCTGTTCAGAAATGAATTTTCAATGGACAACTTAATTCAAACTTTTTGGCATATATTATGATGTAGATTTAGATAAAATTATAAAACTTAACTTGATACGATCTCGTTACGAGTAACAAGTAGGTCTTCCGTTCAATTTTTTAAACGATACCATTAAATATCAATGAAATTTCAGAATTTCCACTCAACATCTCCTTTTCAGATAATGTATACGATTGTCAATATCTTTTCAAATGCTTAACAGAGTGTTTTGCTTTATCACATACAGCACATTAAAGATTTAAGATTTTAGTCTCTTAACATCTCTAATTACGTCATTAAGGGGAGTTTTACAAACTGATATTGTTACGATCACGAACTTTGCTTCTATAGCGCATTACAAAATCTTTATCGTTTTTAAGGTATGTGTAAGAGACATTAGGAGTTACTTGGCCCCTAATTTAAGGGGTTAGCCTCTTTTTCTGGAGATCAATAAAAAGGTCCCACGCATACTAACTTTTTTGGTTCTTACAACTATCTAAAATTGCTGCTCATTTTTGAGATACAAATGATTGGATATTTTAGAGGCCAGCCCTATAGATCCTTACTGGGGACAGACATTGGTGCTTTGATTAATGGAGTCGATTAGAATCACCAATGCAAACATTTTTTCTTCTACAATGCTCAACAAAATGTCTCCTTTTCTAGACATATTGCATCAAAGTTTACGTACTTTGGCCCCTAAAAATCCCTTATTACGTAATAAACGGGCATTGCATTATTTTTTTCTGATCGATATTGTTCCGATCAACAACTTTGCTTCTATAATGCATTACAAAATCTTTATCGTTTTTAATTTATTTGTAATAGAGTTTACGAGTGTCTTGGTCCCTAATTAAAGGGACTAGCCCTTTTTTCTTGATTTCTTTAAAAAGGTCTTAAGAATACTAACATTTTTAGTTCTTCGTTTTTGAGATACAAATGATTGAATATTTTAGGGGCCAGCCCTGTAGATCCATAATGGGGACAACATTGGTGTTTTGATAATTGGAATCGATTTAAATCATTAATGCAAACATGTTCTCTTCTATAATGTTTAGGAAAATATGTCTACGTGTCTAGATATATTGCGTCAAAGTTTAAGTACTTTGGCCCCTAAAGATCCCCAATTACGTAACAAATGGGCGTGGTAGTAATTTTTTTCTAATATATATTGGTAATATAAACAACTTTGCTTCATAATGGATTACAATATCTTTATCGTTTTTAAGTTATTTGTAATAGAGTTTACGAGGGTGTTGACCCCTAATAAAAGAGACCAGTCCTTTTTTCTTGCTTTTGTTGGAAAGAACTTTTGATTATTTGCTACTTTTGTTATAAATGTTTTAACAAAATCTCAACAGCTAAAAAGATACAGATCAAAACGTATGACAATTTTGAATGAAAATTCGTACAAAATGTTCGTGCCTAAGCGAGCTCCAAGAAATGGTGCATCAGGTGTTAAACAACTACATGCTGCGCAACTTCAAACTATAGTCTACATATCCTAACAATTTCATATTCATATCTCTAATGGTTTCCGAGTAAATAGCTGCATAAAATGGGTCGTCAAAAATAACAAAATGGCCGATAATTCGGTACTAGAAGTGACTACGAAAAAAATGTATTAATTTTAGAATACATCTAAACATCTGTGAAAAAATGGTCGAAATCTGTTGAATAGATTTCGAGAAATCTTGTGCACAAAATCTTGAGAAAAAAATAATAATAACTAGACGCTCGTTGCAAACAACAATAGGTCTTCCGTTTGAATACACCTAACTCTTTTTAGATACTTTTGGCAAGGTTTGATATATACAATTTACGCCAATTTAACCTATTACAGTCAAAACATTTGATATGGACGGGAACTAATTGAAGCGGACGTCTGAGAAAACGTTGGATTGAAATTGTTGTGATAGGAAGTCTTCTTTCAATTCATCTCAGCGTTCCTAGCTTGCTACATGTATACTAGTTATGCGATCAAAACACATTTTATTTAGTATCAACAAACCGATGGAAAAACATTTAATTTCATCAATAGGTATATAATCAGCATATGTGAGAAGATCGCAAGACAAAACATTGTCCGATGACTTCAGAAAATAAGTCGCCACTGAAACACTTCCTATAGCTACAGGTCCTGTCCAATGTTTTCTATGACGTCCGCATCAATTTGTCCCGGCCCATTTCAAATGTTTTACATTTGACTGTAACCGGTGAAATAAATGTGTATCTATACTACTTTATTAAAATAATAAACTCGAATTTTTTAGTTTTAATACCGAGAATTCGGAAGAGTACTGCCATTTGTTTTATATATTTTAAACAGTATTGGCACTTGAGGATTACCAATTTGTTTTTGCTTTTTCTGAATCAAGCTTCGCTAATTAATAATCAACGAACATTCCTTTTAAAAATCCGGAAATCATATGGATTTTTTTGGATTTTACAATCTTGCGCATGTGTATTACAATCACGCTAAATCACTGGATGCTCTTTAGTTTTTGTTTCCACATTTGTATTGAATAACTCAGAAACAACTATACAAATACGTGTAAATTTTCATTGAAAATTTGTGTTATATATATATATATATATATATATATATATATATATATATATATATATATATATATATATATATATATAGGTAAATCCAGAAAAAATTCACAGTGGTCGGATAAGATATAGAAAACTTAAATGAATAAAAACACAAAGTCCGAGTAAAACATAAGCGCTTTCATTTTCATCTTCAGATGTTTTACAACTAACCAAGGTAACGTCGTTATTGTGACGTCATAATAACGTTAGCAAAGTCTCTGGTGTTGACGTCAATTTTGGCGTATTTTTAAGCATAACACATATCAATGAAATAAAAACAATGTAATTTAACACAAACATCGAAATGGTACACGGATGTTATAATAAACTGTTCAATTTAGGTTTATATATTCTTATAAAATGTTTTTCTTTTTCTCGTCTTTCAGAAGTATTACACTCGCACATTTTATAAAAAGGGAAAACAGTAAAAGATTTCTTTCCACATACGTCCAGATGTTCACTGAGTTTTATTTTACGATATTCCGGTGAATTAATATGTTGTTTATGTATCCGGATTCGTTCCCGTAATGTATTTCCTGTTTCACCAATATAAAGTTCTCCACAACCAGAACATGTGATAACATAAATTAAATTTCTGGTTTGGCATGACATGTTATTGTTGATAGTGAACTCTTTTCCACTAAAGTTAAATTTTTGTCCTGTTTTGATATACGGGCAGGTACCACACCGCGGATCTTGGCATTTGGTTACTTTGTAATCTGTTTTTGCTGTGAAATTTGACTTGGTGAGAATTCTTCTAAGATTCTTTGGTTGTCTCTTACTGTTAATGAACTTCTGTTTTTCAAATATTTTAGAAAAGGTTTCATCCGTCTTCAAGACTTCGTTAAGATGTTTGACTGTACGAGTAACGTTTGGATTTTTCGGGTTATATGTTGTTACTAATGGGATTATGCATTGAGTTTTGTTCCGTTGAATGGGATTAAGTAAATCTTTTCTATCTAATTTTTTACATTTCTCAATGGCGTCATCGATAATTTTTTCTGGATAATTTCGTTTCATCAGGAACTGCTTCAGTTGATGTAACCTCTGTATTTTTACAGTCTCACTGTTGACTATGGTACATATCTTTCTTGCTAAATTATAAGGTATAGCTCTTTTTGTATGCCGTGGATGACACGAGTTAAAATGTAAATACTGATGTGTATCAGTCGGTTTGTAAAATATATCGGTCATGATGACTTCGTCCTGTTTAGTCAGTAGAATATCCAAGTACGAAATACGGTCAAGGCTTTCTTCCGCTGTAAATTTAATGTCTGGATTAAGTTCATTTAATATTTCTTTAAAAGTTTTCAGGTTGTTATCTCCTGAATTCCAGACTATAAAGCAATCGTCGAGGTATCTGTTCCAGTTAGTTAAGATATATTTTCCAGTGTCCTCCTCAAATGTCTGGTTAACTTTTTTGTACATCGTTTCCTCCAAATATCCTAGGGCTAACGTCGCATATGTTGGAGCCATTTTTGTCCCCATGGCGGTTCCCTTGATTTGTCTAAAGTGTTTACCAATGAATGTGAAAGTATTGTTCGTAAGAACGATTTCCACAGCTTCTAAAATAAAATCTTTTAGGAAACGGTTGTTTATTTTCTCTGGATTCTTATTTACCCAATACTTAATTGCTTCAAGTCCCAGAGAATTAGATATGTTACTATATAAATTGATAACATCCAGTGTAACAAATTTGCTGTTTTCCTCAATTTTTTCTGGTAAATGACGGAGGAAATCCAGGTCATCTTGAACGTAGCTTTTGACTTCACTACAGAATGGTTTTAAAAGAGTGTCTAATAAACTGCTGAGTCTTTGAGTTGGTGCTGAAGGTCCGCCTACTATTGGTCGGAAAGAGATATCACTTGGATTTGGACAATGGATGTACTCCGAACGCTGGGTTTTAATTGCCTCCTTGATTTGTTCTGATTTGTGTTTTTATTCATTTAAGTTTTATATATATATATATATATATATATATATATATATATATATATATATATATATATATATATATATATTCTGTTCATCAAAGGAAGTACGGTAGATAACTCGAATTCAGTGCATATAATATGAAAAACCCCGATAGTTTCGAATGTCAACTCGAAGCGAGTGAAAAACATGGTTGGAGAAAGTGCTGAATTCTTCATTAATATGAATTTAATTTTTAGATGAAAAGTATTTACAGCCTCAAAATGGTTCATTATGAATAATTTGACTGTCATTTTCAATGCAGCTTCATTAATTTTCTCCAAAATCGTTTCCGAGCGATTCTGCAATGTCTTGCTACATTACGGGTATATGGGAGGCATTTTAACTGTGGTATAGGTCTGTCCCGGGACACAGTTAGATTATTCTAACTACGAAGAGTGTAGTAAAGTTAATAGCATTATTGTAGGCTTAAAGCTGTATTATGTAAATAGCAACAATATGGTGTGTCGATGTATCTATTTCGTAAATGTCCGATATCATATACAATGTCAACCCGTGCACGCACGGGTCAAAATCTAGTATTTCAAAATATTTCAAATCTTGCCAGTTAACGTTCCGCAGTCTTAATAATAATTATTGATAAATGTCGGGTTTCAATTTAACATAATAACACCTACGGCAGTATACACTAAAAATTTTGAACATTATCAGTGTTATATTAAGAGAGAGAGAGAGAGAGAGAGAGAGAGAGAGAGAGAGAGAGAGAGAGAGAGAGAGATGAATTAATCAGAAATCGATATGATAAAGAAATTTAAAATTGTTTTATCTGCTTTTTCATATCGATTAAATTTCTTTTTGGTTCAAGTTTTTCTTTGCCGACTATAACTGTGTAATAAAAAATTCTGGTAAGTCGGCAAATAAACTAATATACATCTATACAACTATATTGAAATAATAGACTCAAATTTTTTATCTTTAATACCGATAAATCTAATAAATCTAATAAATCTTTTGTTTTATGTATTTTAAACATCATTGGTACTTGAAGACTACCAATTTGTTTTTATTTTTCCCAATCAAGCTGCGTTAATTAATAATCAACGAAAAATCTTCAAAAAAATCCTGAAATCATCCAAATTTTTGAGATTTTACAATCTTTCGCATGCGCATTACCTTCACACGAAACCACTGGAGGCTCTTTCCATAATATTACATTTGAATGGATAAACTTGGAAACGATAAAACAATGCGCGTCAATTTTCATTAGAAATCTGTTCTGTTCATCAACGAAAATACGGGAGATAACTCTAACACAGTGCATTTACTATACAAAAACCCAAGAGTTTCGAATGTCAACATGGTGTGTAAAAAACGTTGAATTCTCCAATTATACATGTAGAATTAAATTTTTCGAAGAAAGGTATTTACAGCATCAAAATGGTTTGTTGTGAACAATTTGACGGTTATTTTTTATGCAACTTCATTAATTTTCTACAGAGACATAAATAAAACGGTATCTATGTCTCTGTTTTTCTCCAAAATTGGGACGATTCTTCAATTTTCTGCTACATTACGGATATATGTGAGGTATTTTAACTGTGGTGAAGGCCTTTCCCGAGACACAGTTAGATTATTCCAACTCAGCAGAGTGTAGTGAAATCAATAGCATTATTGAGGCTTGAAGTTTGGTTATGCAATTGTCAACAATGTACAGTGTTTCGATGTATCTTTTTGGAAATTCCCGATATCATATGCATTGTCAACCCGTGCGTGCACGGGTCAAAATCTAGTCTTTAAGATTTAAGTATGGTTATTTATACCTCATTTTCGTGAATCTACTCGATACCAAGTGTTGTGTCTAAACAACCAGTGTTAAGCATTCGGTTAATAAAAATAAGAAATTTATTAATGTTGACCTCAATGTTTAATCACTAAATAGATAAATAAATCCCGTTTTTGAACAATACCTGTATGAAGACCTTTGTAAATAATTATAAACTTAAGACAGATTTTAAATGATTATAATCCCAATGCACCCTGTAGTAAAGATTTTTTTTATCAAAAGTGAATTGTTTTTTGTTTTAACAGTGTATTTCTCCAATCGGTGATTACATGTTATTTCATAGGTTCCAACACACAACCACGAGTGGTAATTTTTCACACCTTGTCGCAAGTCACCCGGTCGTTCGTATAGTTCCGTTTGTAAACTTCGAATGTTTTTCCTAACCCCATACAGACAACAGATTTGTATCTGTATATAGACATACACAAAGAAAGAAAAGGTAAACCGTGTATAATAAACACGGCTTTTTGGCGTTGACTTCCAGTCAGTAAGACGACAAACATTAAACAGTCATTAAATCATTAAACAGTGAATTTCAAATTATATACATCCGTAAACAATATACCGTAACTAGCAAAAAATACGTTTATACGTTTTTGATGTACATTAGCCTTTAGCCTCTTTACTGTAGTTACCTGTAGTAGATCTTATTTATATGCTTAAATATGCGTACGAGAGAGAGAGAGAGAGAGAGAGAGAGAGAGAGAGAGAGAATGAGATGTAATAGTGTTCAGGAAATCAATATAAACGCAACATTGGTCAATAAACGCATGTATACATGCCTACATATCTAAATGTTTGAATAAATACAAAGCAGTCCTTCTTTTAAAGCCATGTAGAATACTTAAAACGCTCGTGCATTGCTAAATGTTGTGTGCAAACAATCAGTGAGATGGCGGCATTTCTTTAATGCCGGCAAAGCGATCCAGTGAACTCTAATGCGGTCGAACTGTACGGATGCTTTGGCGGCATGTCTTTGATGCCGGCAATGCTAGAAGCGTCTGAATTTAGCGAGCTACTGACAGAATAAAAACTCAATATTTGTACTGAAAACAGGCCGCTTTTATTTTTTTTATGATAAAAAGAAAACAGAAAACATTCAAATTAATTATTTTAAAGATAAAATTATGAAAGAAAAAATAATCGGCATTCGGGGACTGAACCCGGGGCGCCTGGGCACAAGTCCAAACACTCTAACGCCTGAGCTACGCGGACTCTCGATACAGAACTTTGGAGCGCAGAATCTCGAGAATGCTTGGATCGATTTTAAAACAAATTTCATATTCAGATGTCTTGATAGGTTTTTATCGAATGAAGATATTTTTTTAAAAATCAAGTTTAAAAAATTAAGGTTTTTCATTTTCTTCCGGTGACGACCGGAATTAACGGCGGACGTCGGGGTTTGCGAAAAGCACTGCGGCTAAATTTTAATCGTTCCTAAAATTTTGAAAGTCCAATCTTAAATACTTTTGAGAAAAATTGTGAACAAGCAAAAACGTAAAACTTTTAATATATCGGTACCGGTGGTGACGACCAAAAACGCGCGTGTAATTATCCTACAAATTTTGTCATGAATAAGATCAGAAAGTTTCATGAATATCGGCTGAAGCATTTTAGAGAAAACATGACAGAAAAAAACAATAATAATACTAGTAGACTAATTGTTCTCGAACAATTAGAGGTCTTTCCACCTCATTTTATTTTATATATAGAATAAAGTATTTTTTCTGCGTTACTTCATAAAAGTTGACCGTTGACCTTAATGTCATTTTGATCGGACAAGGTAGACGCTTCAATACCAAGTGGTCCAATGTATTTATGATTATTGATTTAAAAGTTATGTGTGTTTTTTTAAATGTTCGAAACTTTTAGGGGCAATAACTGCTAGAAAGGGACTTTGGACCCTTTTGGTATGATTGATAGCAGGAGCGTCTACGTGTACTGAATACTTTAGTAAAAGTTTCAAGTTTCTATCTCTAACGGTTAATGAGTAGTAGCGATAACAAGTATTTTGTACAATAGAGGCAATAACTCTATAATTGTTTCATGATAAGGGTCAAAGGTTTATATTTTGAAATGTCTTTTAATGTCCTACTATATGGATGAAAAAGTTTTTCTCTACCTAAACATTGTACTAGTTAGTAATTGTATTTTATTGAAAAAGATTCCTATATGTGAAAGATGAAAATTGTACCTCAAGGTGCTCAAATTAAAAATATTCAAATATTTAATTGGTCTTCCACATTACAAACGATTGTTGTTTACCAGGCGTGAACTCGTGCTACGTTTTATAACCTTACTCACTTGATCGATGAATACACTCGGATGACAAATGTTGTCATGAAATATGTTAAAGAGCTATTACATGTATAATCAATGCATACGAACCGGAACTGGGTGGAGGGGTAGGAGGTCCCCCCCCCTTTTTTTATTCAAGATCAACGTTAAAAAATTGCTACAAATCAAGATTTTTTTTTTCGCTGTATTTTTTTCTTAAGAATAGCGATGATAGATTTATCCCCGTAACAGTAATGTTTTAACTGTTTTAAAGAGGTCGTTTTAATTTAATTGGGTCTGAAAAACCATCAAAGTTGGTGTAGATTCATCGTATGAGAAGGGGGCCCCAAAAAGTTGTTATAGCATATTCTTTTAATTTTTCTGTACAAGTATTTATCGTTTAGTGAGACATTTCTAGTGTTAAATCAAAATTTCAGCGTCAATCGTAGAATTATAAGCAAGATACAGAACTCACAATTTTGCTTCGTTTGAGTCAATTTTTTGTTCACATTCAATTTAAGATTTTTAAACTTGGTATTTCCTATTCAGAATGAACAAAAGCATGGCATCAGTTCTGGGAGTAAAGCTCTCTATCTTGGTTATAATTCGAAAATTGACCCAGCTGAAAATGATTAGTAAAGAGAAAATTATAAATAAACAATTAAAACATGCACTAAAACAAGGAAAAGCACAATTTATTTTTCATAATATACATATACCTATATATTTCTAGCAGCAAAAACAATCTCCGTTTAGACTTAAAATGCAAAGCATCTTAACAAAACACGTTGCATTATAATCAACCTAACGTAGAGATGGTACCGAATTACCAACACAATATATAGTATTTATAATATGATATGCTGTTAGTGCATGAGATTATGCTAATTTTGCGCAGGTAAAAATATTAACTGTCTAATTTATCGAAGTCTATATTTGATTCGATACATAAAAATCCTAAAATACAGGCAATATTACCTCTCAAGTTAAAAAGCATAAACGAAGTTCAAAACAACGTAAAACCACGGTCATGAGTGAAAAGGTCAACGCATCGAGAGATTGAATCTCAAATGACTTCATGAATTTGGCACAAAAATATTTAGCACGTTTCAAGTATCCCTTTGCATGTAAACTGTTGCACAACAATCAAATACATCTTGGTCAATTGACCCGTTTGCCATGCGTCAACATTCAAACTTGGCTGCCTTACACAATGAACTTTCGTTTTCGATATGGAATATTGAACCCGAAGTTATAAACTGATTGACAGCGATTATCTCTTATTTTTATTTTCGTTAATTACTCAAAATTGAGAGTTCGCCAATAATGTTTGCCATTTTTATGTATTCCTTTCCATAAGGATTATTTTTGCAAAACTACGTTGAATTTGACTCAATAGTTCTTGAGAAGAAGATTTTTAAAAATGCACCCCCCTTTTTCTACAGTTTTGAGGTTTTCTCCGTTTTAAATATTATAATTAACTTTCTACAGGGATGCTTTGTGCCAAGTTTTGTTGAAATGGGCGAAATGGTTTTAAAGAAGAGGTTTAAAATGTGAAAAGTTTACAGACGGACGGACAGACAGACAGACAGACAGACAGACGGACGACGGACAACAGGTGATCAGAAAAGCTCACTTGAGCTTTCAGCTCAGGTGAGCTAAAAACCAAACAGACAAACAGAATAAAAAATCGATTACACTAATTTATTTCCTGTAATCGATTGTAATCAATTACTTTAATATGTAATCGAATACTTATCAATTACTAAATTGCTAAATGACTAAAACGTGAATATACCTCTACTGAACTGGTACTGGACACCTTGTCAAAAGAAAACTAATCTCAAATTGTATAAACTCTTCAAGTTATTTTGAATAGGGTTCTCATTATGAATATGAAAATTTAAAACTTCATATTTCAATCTTATTAAGAAAACATTTTATAATTTCTACTGCATTTTCAAAATAAATGGTATTATAAGATATACAAAGAGATTAGTCTTTTGAATTATAGAAAGGAGTTTTTTTTTTCGTTTAAAGTTTACGAGTTTGGATGAAATATTGACTTGCAGCTTTAGCTATCATAAATGACCTTATTATTCTGTTGTTGTTAATTTCTTAAAAATTAGAATTTGATCAAAATTTGATAATTAAAATATTAATGGCAATATGCAAAAAACGTTTAGGGTGCCTTGTTTCGCGATTTGATTGAATTGTTTTAGAGCCTTCAATTGGCCAACTTCAAAAGATCCTTCTTGGGTATTGTATAATTGTTATCTAAACAAAAGGTTGGTCACATCTCATTAACTGCATTGTGGACTCCTTAACTGACCAGGACAAACATACTTAGTGACACATACACACCCTTAAAGCTTTTTCTCTGGCTAAATAGACATATAATCTCTCTCTCTCTCTCTCTCTCTCTCTCTCTCTCTCTCTCTCTCTCTCTCAATAATAGTCAAACATTAGGTAGCCATAGTGAATTTTGTAAGACACTTAAAGTCAAATAATTTTAAAAATTGCATACATACTGTATGACTGATTATCTGAATATGAACTCAGGTTAACCAATATTTATAGTTAAAGTTAAAGTGGAAAATCATAAAACAGAGGCCCATGGGGCCACATCGCTCACCTGAGCAACAATGGGCGTTCAAAAGATATTGTGCCATATGGTCCCTCGGTAGAAAAACAAAAAATAAATATTGTAAAGTATTCGAATTTTACACTTATTTTTGCATACATGTAATCTTTGACATTGTACCTTCATGAAATATTTTTTACCAGAATAAGAAAATTCTACGCAAGATATAAAACTAAACATTTGGTAGAGGTATACTGTTAAGTTGTTAACTTCCATATCTCTATATTTTCGTTCTGCCCCCCCCCCCCCTTTTGTAAAGCGATCAAAATATATGAGAGCATACAGGTACATTTTTTTCATCAACTACTCAGTACTTACTAGTTATGGTATTAAAAAAAATAGTAGTTATTGTTTTTTATTTTAAAAACCCTACATGTATAGATGGGAAGAGGAAAATTGTACTTCAATGTGCTCAATTCCTCAAATTAAAAACATTCAAAAATTTTATTTGTCATCTCCATTATAATTAAATGACTGTTATTTACTTCGCGTACAAACCAGGATAATTTTCCGCTGTAGTATTCTTAGGAATAGCGATAATTACTTTATCCCCGCAACAGAAATGTGTCAGAAATATGGAAACTGTTTTAAAGTTGTCGTTTTTATTTACTCGTGTCTGAAAAGCTATCAAAATTGATGTAGATTTCACATTATTTCTTGTTTAAAGAGAGGGCCCCAGAGAGTAGATATATACAGAATACTGTGGAATCATTAAATTTCGTGGGGGCCAATTTTCGTGGATGACTTAAATTTTACAGGTTCGTGGGGACGTAATTTCGTGTATTCATATATATCTACAAACGGGAATATGACTTTATTACCCTAATTCATCAATTCGTGATGGATGTTATTTCGTGGATGAGAGGTACCCACGAATTCCACGAAAAATGAGCCACCACGAAATCTAATGATTTCACAGTATCATTCTTTTATTTTGTTTGTACAAGTATTTAACATGCTCTAATTCATAGAGATTTTCTAATGTTCAACCAAATTTTCAGCGTCAATTGTAGAATTATAAGCAAGATACAGAGCTCACAGTTCGCCTAGGTTTGAGTCATATTTTGTTCACATGAGTGTATTACATTCAGCTTATGATTTTTAACTTGGTATTTCCTATTCAGCATTTAAAATGGAAAAAATATATATTATTAACTCAAGACCAGTTCACTGGTATTTGAGGTTCAAAATCAGTGTATACAAATGTACACAAACACAGTGAAGGATCACATGTACAGTAGGAGTAATAATGACGAAAAATGTTAAGTTTACAATACAATAAGATGTTAAAGTTGGTTTCTGAACGAACAGACTTTGAAAATTTTCTTAATAAATATTGACAAATTTTTTACTTTTTTAATTTTTAGTTTTTAAGATCTGTGCACAAACATAGAATTATGAGCAATTCTCTGTATCTTGCTTATAATTTTAAGCTTAACACTCAAATATGGTTAGTAAATAGAAATTGAAAACAATTAAACACAAGAAACATTCACTATAACAAATAAAGAACACAATTTATTTTTTCGAAATGAATCATATATATACATGTATATACCTACATATTTCCGTCAGCTATGTCAAACTTTATTTAAACTGAATAAACTCGAGAAAATGCCGAGCATCGCAACAAAACCTATTGCATTAATCTACCATTACGCAAAAGATAATGGCGATCGAATTACCGATAGAATGAATTGTATTTCATTATTTTTTGATACATCAGATTTTGCTTAATTTGCGCAGGTAAACAGTTAACTGTTTGATTTACCAAAGTCTCTGTTTGATTAGATACGTAAAAATCACGAAATAATACAGACGATAGTTCCCAGGTTACAAGCAGAAATAATGAAAACGAAACGAAAATCGGAACAAGCTAACACCAACGTCATGTGTGAAAACTGTCAACGCATTGAAATATTTAGCCTCAATTTACTTCACAAAATCGGCAACAATATATTTTGCATGTTTCAAAAATTTTCCTTCATACGCGAACTGTTGCACAACAAGCAAATTCATCATAGTCAGATTGACCCTTTTTCGTATAATGTCATGGCTGCCTTAAAGAACCTCGTTTTAGAAGTATGGAATACGAGTCTAGGTAAAATGGGTATGCAAACCCGGGCCGTGGCAAAAAAAAAAGCCAAGGCAGATCGACAATCGTCATTCCAAATACGCATTATTTTGCAGCAATATTTACAGCGAATACAAATATACTACTCCATCAAATATCCTGACATTTTAATGAGATTGGCAGATTTATAACTGCCAATCTTTGTTTTGCCCAGACCAAGTCTTGCCTACCCATTTTACCGGATGCCGGATTACCGGATGCCGAACCCGAAGCTATTAAACTGATTGAAACACGCATTTCCTTTATTATTATTTTCGTAATAACTCAGATTTGAAACAGAATTAGCACTTAATTTTTACAATTTATATTTTCCTTCCCATAAGGATAATTTATGCTAAACTACGTTGAATTGAAATCAGTAGTTCTTGAGAAGAAGATTTTTAAAAATGCACCCCCCTTTTTCTACAGTTTCATGGTTTTCTGCGCTGCTTTGAATACAGATCGGACTTTTATTTTTGCAATTTATATTCGCCCTCACATAAGGATGTTTTGTGCCAAATTTGGTTGAAATTGGATAAGCGGTTTTAGAGAAGAAGTTCAAAATGTAAAAAGTTTACAGACGGACAGACAGACGGACAGACGGACAGACGGACGACGGACAAAATGTGATCAGAATAGCTCACTTGAGCTTTCAGCTCAGGTGAGCTAAAAATGAATAAAACAAATTTATTCTATTAATTACATTACAAACAACACTTGTAGAGTATTTCTTCTAACAATATTTGCATCACAAAATATTTATGTGAAGAGTAATCGAAAGTAACTGAAAAAGTAATGATGATTACAGTAACAACTTTTAGCTTTAACCAATTTAATTACAAGTAATTGAATATCTTTTCAGTTACAGATTACTGTCAATTTTTTTGGAAAAAAGTAATTAATACAATTGATTGCGATTTCCCAGTTACGATTTCTCCATCCCCGCTCCCCCCCCCCCCCCCCCCCATTGTGATCCAGTCCCCAAGGGATAGTGGGTGGAACAAATTTAAATCTACATTTCCTACGGATGTTTACAAACAAGTTACATCTGCCTAAAATTTGAATTTGAGAAGAAGATTTTCAAAGGTTGTTCTCTTTATATTTTTTTGTAAAATTTTAACCCCTCCCTACTACCATGGATCAGGATTAATCAAACTTTACTACTTGAGAATGATTCCACATTAGAGACAACTTTTCTGGTCAATTCAATTTTGAGAAAAAGATATTATTAGATTGTTCGTTATATTTTTTTATGTTAAAGAATTTATTTCAGCTGTTATGGCCAGTTGATTTTTAAGTAGATGTTGGAACAAAAGGCCAATATGCCTTAACGGTCACCTAAATAGCATACCTCATGCACAAACTTGTCGTAGACTCTCATATATGCATTTAAATAAGTTTCATTCTGGAGTGGAAAAATTATAATACTGTAATGACAACCGCCTCCCTGCCTGATGAAATCTTTCAAAAAGGACTACGAAATCTTACAATTTTAGCAAAACACTTACAAATCATTATATAGTGCATGACCTGATATTGAAAAGGTACAAGACTGTGAAAAGACAAGGAAAAAAAATTCCCATATTTAAAACTTTAAAGATAGGCCTTAACTTTTATGTGTATTTTTTCATTGATAAACTAAAACAAGATATCTAGGATATAAATTTTATTTAAAACAGCCTTCCATCCCTTATTTCCAGGGGCAGACAGAAACTCTCCCTGTGGGCATTTGAACAACAATTAAAAAAAACTAGAGCAAAGCTCGTTGCAAAGCAACGAGTGGGTTTTCCGCTAATGTCGAAAGCAACGCTAGAAGTACGTCTAAGAAGCAGAGTTCTTTATCTAGTAACAAAGAAACCTAAGTACAAAAAGATAAAAAAAATCGAATGATTCTTGGTACAACTTAACATAATCCGAATGTTTTAAGTACGACTTTACCAAAAACCCTTAATCATTTCAAGAACGACTTAACAAAAAAAACCAATGTGTTTAAGTACGACTTAACAAATTTGACTTCATTTTAGGTACAAGTTTACTTTACCCTGAACTAACATCTTTTTTCTTAACCCAGAATGCAAAATTAAAATTTACGTAAAAAATCAATTTTGTTTAAAACATAATTCTGAGCAACTTTTTCTCTTCACTGCTTTTCAAAGGGTTGACCTTTCATATTGTGTGCTCGTTGCGTCATTAATTGTCAGAAACTTATCGATGTAAAGTTTACTTTACTGTACCTCTGTGAATATTTTCTATGTAAAATTACTATGAACCAGACAACATTGAAATGGTGAACATTTCAAAGGGCCCCGCTTATGTAATTTCAGAGAATTCTGCTTTGACCTTGAGCTATAACTTGAAATTTTTCCAGCTGGCATAGAACTTTTAATTCAATTTCATTCCTCCTAACATACATGCATTTTTGTTCAATCTGACCAAGATTAAGCATATTTGGAAAATAATCTACTGTCTAAAACTAATTTTAAAAAGATCTGCTATGACCTTCCAGGGCTCTACATTAACTTTTTTTCCTACTTGTCCATTCGGACAAGTGACCAAAACATTTACTTGCCCGAACTTCAACTTCACTTGTCCGAAAAATTTTCAATATTAAAGATCAAATATTGTCAACTTGAGAACTACAGTACTCTATTACTAAAATAAAATCATTTATTGATTAATACTCTAGCTATAATTAATAACCTGACTTTTTAAATGGAAACTTAAAGTGTCTTTCCTATAATTATGTACATGAATTTGTTCTATATAACATTAAACATGATTTGTCAGCTGTAGCTTTGTCATGGCAAATTACAAGACATCTTAAATTTAGCATCAGGTTTAAAAATACATGTAACTGTTATATTGATTTCTCAGCTGTTTTTTAAACTAAACATGGAATGTCATCATAGTCTATCAATGATGAATGAAACCTAAAATAAGTTACATTTCTTTCCATAATCCTTTATCTTTGCTACCTTTTCTTCCTTTCTTTTTCTTAACATATGTGTTTGGTACTTTGTAAGAACTAAGATCCACACCTTGAAAGTTGTTTGAAATTAGTGAACTTCAATCCCGATCAAGAGTAACTCAATTGCATTGCAATTTGATGTCGGGATCGAAATTCAAAATATCTAATCGATAAACTTATAACGAGACTACAGATAAACTTATCACAAAACTTTCTTTTCTTTTTTTAAATGTTGGAGACTTCTTACTATAAAAAATGCACTTGTCCAGTCGGACAAGTGGCCAGCAATATTCACTTGTCCGCATATTTTTTAACTGGTACCGGACAAGCGGACAAGCGTTAATGTCGAGCCCTGCCTTCACATTGACGGACTTGGTTCAAGGTCACTGCACGCCATTAACCAATAAACTCTGTAAAGGTAAAATATTAGCCAAATTGGGGCTAAAAGGAGAGTATATCTATGCTCTTAAAATATGGATTTTTGTGTGATCTGATATGACCTTGACTCTTCATCTACAAATATCATTCGAGGTCATTGCATATATTTTGATCAAAGGCATCATGTGGGTGAAGTATGAGGCTGAATGGAGCAAAGGGAGAGAAGATATACTCCGGACAAGGATTTAAAAAAATATAATTCTGCTATGACCTTCACAGTTTCTTTTCACTGAAAATAGGTTCAAGGTCACTACACACCCTTTCACCCTTTACTCAATCGCTCTGCTTATGTGAAGTCTGAGCCAAATAAGGGTTAGTAGAAATTATATATGCTCTCAAAAAAGGATTTTTGCATGATCCGATATGATCTTCACCCTTTACCTAGAAATTTCATGCAAGGTCACTGCACATCGTTTAACCATAGAGACACTCTGTGAGTATTAGCCAGATTGGACCAAAGGGAAAAAAGATATGCCCCAGACAAGGATTTTATATATATAATTCTGCTATGACCTTAACCTTATACCTAAAAACATGGTTCAAGGTCACTGCACATCCTTCAACCAAAGGAACCCTGTGGATGAGGTATGAGCCAGATTGGGCCAAGGGGAGAGAAGCTATGCTCCTGTCAAGCCATCTCGGATGGACAGACGGACAAATTGATCACTAGAAGGCGCCCGCATAAACATGCCTTTTTATCTAATTTAAAATAGTATCCATGCTATCTGCCCATGGTGAATAGTCATCAATATTTACAATATTTAACCAAAAAATAGCTTTTAAAAATATTTGAAAAGGTAAAAATTGTAAAAGCCCCAGCGGGATTCGAACTCATGACTTACAGGTTCCTAGTAACCCTCTAACCCACTGTGCTAAGGAGTTATGTGACCATTTTTGAAAAGAAACTACATGTACTTATATAATTACACTTTACTTTATTGTTTATTTCGATAAACAATACGTCACAACATGGAAGTGTCCCATATCACCTTAAACTCGGAACACCTCTGACCTAATAAGATCGCATCATTAAATACAAAGTTTGATTTAACTCTAGTAATTTGTTTATCATCAAGAAATTGTGCATCGCTGACAAATAAAGTTTTCTTCTGTATAATGAAATACCAATTAACTGACTATTCGGACAATAGCAAGTTTATTGTCCCACTCCACAGCAACTATTTCCCTTGGCTTTGCCTCATTAAATAGTTGCTGTCTTTGGGGACAATAAACTTGCTATTGTCCTCATACCCAGTAAATACTAAATAGGCATATAATATCCCATCCACCTACATTTCATGTTATATAACCTCTCGTTTGTAACCTTCAATTTCACTGTAAAGTCAGCATATCTGTCATAGCCGCAAGTTTCACAATTTATTTCTGCTTCTCATGTACTTAAAATCAGGGGCCTTAATATTTCTTACCAATTCCAACAAGAGACATCCCTCTAACTATTGATAATCATTAAAATTCATTTCATGAATCTACGCAACAATGATAAACCTTCAAGTACAGTCACTCTCAATTTTACAAAAATATTGACGGTACTTTATCCGAAACTGTTCCTTGTACCTTTAACTTAGTACACTAACATTTTTATGAAAAGACTAAGAAAGCTAATGCAATTCTGAGAAAAAGAATACCACATATTGCCAATTCCATTGAGGTTTAATAAAAATATGGCCATTCAACTGAACCCACCATTTCCAATTTCCTTTAGTAAACACAGATTTACAGGGTTCTCCATAGTAAAACATCTTTACCTGACCTTTTAGAGGTCAACTTTTGTTCAACCACCTTTAAAAAGAAACCTTATTCAATACAACATACCCCTACATGATATAATCATGATAAAAGCTTCACATCACTTAGAAATACCCTTACAATTATACCCCCCACCCCCCAATCTTTTGATTTTCATAAAAAGTCATGGTTTGAAATGTTTTACCTAATTTTATGAGACGTGTGGCAATTTCCTTGAGTAATTTCTCACACATATGAAAACAATCATCAATGATTCTAAAATTTGATCTTTATTTGTTAATTGTATGATTTGTACCATTTTAATTAACAAATAGACAGCTGTCCTGCTTGTGATTTCTTGTTTTCATGAAAAAAGTAAGCTAACAATCATATTTAGTGAATATCTAATCTATTCTGATTTCTAGTCTCCTTCTAACCATGCTAAAACAGTAAGTTACAACCTACAAGTTAGACATCTGCCTTAAATTAAAATTAAATTCAAACACACCCAGGTAGCTGGAGACAGATCGAGTTGATTTCAATGAAAAATTTTCAAATTTGACATGTTTTTCTACTTTTTTTTATGCATATATACCTTAGAAAGGTAGAAATAGGTTGTTTCTTGTTCATTTCAAAAGTAATTATCATAGCAGATGTTATTTCAAAGTCAAATGTACATTTACATATCCTACATGTAATCTTAGTGCAGACAATTAAATAGAGGGGGGGGGGGGGGATTTTTCAATTATGTAAACACATCTAAATATCTTTATGAAATAAAAAATAAAGGAAACATAATTGCATACTTTTATTGAAAAACAAATTTTCACAGCAATTATGAATTTCTTTATAAACAGCCTTAATTTTGTTTTCATAATTTCTTATCAAACACAAACCACAACATGGCATGATGCTTTCTTCAAGTTCCATTATTGTTTATGCATTATCGGATTTAATTTGAATTACCGGAAAATAGTCTGTAGAACACAAGGAATATGCATGTGGATAGAGGTGACAGGTTAATCTCAGGAGCTGACCCACAAGAATCAACAGGTACCGGTAAAAGCCATGTGGTAACAAGAGTCTGTTTTGAGCTGAAATGAAAAAAAAAAATAATTAGCTGTGTTTACATACATGTACTAGTAATAGCTGTGTTTACATTAACATATGCATAGTATTTCTGGAAAAAATACACTGACCATGCAGTGTAATAGGTATGACATTTCCCAATACATGACATAACATTTAGGCAGTACAAGATCAAAAATTTGCATATCAAGTCATAATATAATATTAAAAAATTTTCATAGGTATAAACACTTATCAAATTGAGAGAGAGAGAGTTTGAGAGAGAGAGAGAGAGTTTATTACCGTACTTGTAGTGCAACAGTCAATATTTCAATTCGTAAATTACAAACGAATATTACCCACCGAACAGCGTCAAAGTACATGTACTGGTATTAGCTTCTGGTATACCATTTCTTATCAATTCTACTGTGTTTTTTTTTTTTGCAAATAAATTTAGCAAGGGTTTTTGCTTATTTTCTTATAAATTACATGTTTTAAAAACAATACTATGTGTAATAAGCATAAAACATGTATGAGTAAACTTATTTTTCAAAGAATGTGGTACATTACATGTATGTCAATCTTTATAAAACTAGCGTATATTTCGTGCGCCATAAATTGCAAGTTTTTTGTAAATATCATTTACTTGCATGATAGGTATATATGGTCTAACCAAAATTTTCTTCACAAAGCTACAGCTGTATGTACCACATATATGTTTTGTCACAAGTATACATTTAAAAAAAAACAACCCCAAATTCCAACAGTTGAAATAAACTCAACTCATTCTCTGATAAGTTCATTGTGTTTTGTGCGTGCATATCTTATTTGCCTGCTGCAACAGCAGCCAATCAGCGGTAAGCTGAATCCACAAAAAGAAAGTTTGTGTTTTAGGAGCGGGTAAATTGTTTATGCGACACTGTCAAGAAAACCACACCAAATAATAACAGGAAACATAAATATTCACTTATATGTATTGTGTTGTAAAGTAAAGGTTTTTAACACTTATTGCATCTTGCAAAACATGTGATGACCCTTAATCATCTGTCATATATCCAGGGTTGGCCGGGAAATACCAGTGCTGGGAATTACCGGTGGTAAATACCGGTATTTCCCGTCCCGGTCAATACTACTGTTTTTCACTAATCTGGGAAATACTGGGAAATACTGGGAAATACAAATTTATAATCTTTATTTCTTTAATTTTTTCAATGCAAAACATATGTTTATGATAAAAGATATTAACAATAAGCATCAAAAACCAATTTATCCCACTTTCCCATTTCACTGTCAGTTTATGAATCTTAAATTCACCAATCACCTATTCCCAAAGACTTCTATAGCTGCTAAAGTACAAATTTTAGTCCAGCTTTTTGAACTTCAAGTTTTCTGTGTTACAGATTTATAATTCAAAGCACAAAATAAACTGTTATAATTACTGTAAGTGTTACAAGTAACAATTAAATAATCACACATGTTGTTATAATAAATGACACTTGACAGTTTTGTGCTCCTGTTTTGGGGAGATATATACTATGAGTGGGGCTGATTGGCTTCTTCTTAGGTGTGTTGCATACTGAGGTAGTGACCCAGTCACACTTTATTTTTCACAATTTTCTTGCACCATTTTCACATTCACCAAATAAATAGAAAATGGAACTTTTCATATTATGTTTATGATAACTGTATAGATTCACCTATACCTGACTAATCTTAAAAACAAATAACAATCTTGTCAATGAATGAACCATGTTTGGAGTATTCATAAGAAGATAACCAATGCATTACTGGGCAGTCAAACTTGTTAAAATCAAAGAACATTATTAAATGTCAAAAAGTTGACAAGGTGTACTATTGTCTACATCCCTACAGATTTGATCAAGACTAATGTCTAAGTATGAAGTACTATAATATGTAGTTGTACTTTATTTCCCAGTATTTCCCGGGAAATACCAGTAATTCCCGGGAATTACCAGTATTTCCCACCGTCCTGGGAAATATGAGTATTTCCCGCTTTTTTGCCAACCCTGCATATATCTGATATACATGTATATGTAAAAGATGGGAGAAATAACGACGGAACAAACTGGGATTCGAACCTGGCCCTCTGAATCTCTAGTCAAGTGCTCTACCAACTGAGCTACATGTATCTGGCACCGGTATTCAAACCAGTCTGACCGTCACATTCCTTCCCCCTTTAATGATCTTCACCCTCGAAGATCACCCCTGGCAGGAGTTAACCTGTTAGTTCCAGGGGTTGGTCACAACACCAATATTGTAACAGGATGGGAGAAATAATGAAGGACCAAACCGGGATTTGAACCTGGGCCCCCTGAATCTCTAGTCAGGTGCTCTACCAACTGAGCTATCTGGCACTGGTATTCAAACCGGTCTGATCATCACATATATAAAGAATTATTTTAAACAATGTTGTTCAATAAAAAATAACACGCGCAACCTTCAGTTTTTGTCTGTAATTAATCAATATTGGCGTGCGATCAGTTCTCGCCGAGTACCATTTCTCACCAGTGCATTGTTACGTCATTTTATCAACACATAAAATTATATACGAAAATATGATGTTACAGTGCACCAGCGAGAAATGGTCCTCGACGAGAACTGCTCGCAGGCCAGTACTGCCAGTAGTCAGATTAAAAAAAGAGAATAAAAAATTACATTTAAAACATTAACAAGGACAATTTAAGTACACATCATAACTGCTAAACAAGAAAAATTATGTGAACTGGTAGAATAGTACGCATAGTTCTAACTTGTAACCTACATGTACAAGTACATGTACCGGGTACCCGTTGGTCTGCTAAACCTTTCTAATGATACAATGATTGGCATCATAAAGATATTAAAGTCATGTTTTAACTCTGAAGTCTGAAGTATACAATTTTATTTACTTGAAGTTATGTCTACAGGATATTCATGACTACATTTGGAGTCTTCTGCACAAGAATATATGATATGTTTCTAATTAGACCCTGCTTTGAATTTTGAGTTGAAAATTCACAATCTGTTATTTTTTTAAATAGATAAATTCAGTTACCCTTTCCAGTCCCCCATGAACCTCGAGCGAGTCTAAACATCCATGAAACATGTAAAAATTACACGTTAGCTTAGTAAACAAACACCCACACCATAACAAAAACAAACAGTGTGCACGTACTTACATGTACATCTATACTATATACTAAATTTTAACTTTAACTTTTTTAAACTTTAAAAGGAGTAAAAGCCTCACCTTCTTCAGTAACATCCACATAAATCACACACTTTAATGTCCATCTTTTCCCCTTTATTACTCGTAGCTTATCAACGGCTGATCGTCGACAGAAGTATGGCTGTCAGAATTTCCTCGTAAACGATTCACACGAGAAAAATATCCTCCTTAAACAAATATGTAGTATTGTTCCCTGTGCATGTTCATATGTTTCACAGTAAATTGAAAATGCATTTGTACGTCGAAAGAATACACAACTTCTCTTCTGCATTACGGCTCTCTCTTTTCTACAATGCCGTTCGTTACTGTTTACATTCGGCGCGCGCGCGGGGGTTACAAACAGGGGCGCCCCGACAAATAGTTGCACATAGAACGTTAAAATAATGTGTGTTCATTGAATTCATAAATGATATAAATGAAAAAAATGAAATTGAATCACAACTATTTATCTAAGACGCAACACAACGTAATGCAGTATATGCCTGGGCCTTAAAGTGGCATTTGTTCGCTTGTGTGTCTATGTAGACAAATTAACTCGTTCATGTAACGTTACGATTCACACATATTTGTTTTATGAAATTTGAAAAAAATAGGGCACAGAACTTTTTAAATTTGATACCAAATGACATTATTTAATATATTAACAATAACTGAATTAATTTTTTTTCATAAAATGATAACGATTTTTGCTATCAGAAAAATACGTGTATGAGCTGCTGACCCCTAATTATAGGGGCCAGCCCTTTTTTCTTAATTTTAAATGAAAGCTCTCGTTATTCTAAACAACTTTTGTTCTATATGTATTAACAAAATATTTTTAGTTTAAAGGTTATAATACAAAAAGCAACAACATTTCAGCCCCGAAAAAATCTTAAACTTTGGCGACAAATAGCTCAAAAACTAACAAAGAAATTACCAAAATTTTCATGCCAGCAAAACTATAAAATGTTACCGACAATTTCGCCAAATTTCATGCATCTACCATCTGTAGTTCCCGAGATCAACTCTGGACAAAAGACCCCCCAATTTTCAATTACAGGGCAATAACTCATAACCGGAAGTAAATTTTAAAAATTTGAAAAAAACGTCTAGAGATATTAATATCATCTACATACCCTGAAAGTTTCATAGCAATCAGACAAAAAATGTTCGAGAAATCTCGTGCACAAAATTTGCGGGAAAAAAAAAATAATAATAAGAAACAGTAGAATAACAGAAGGGTTTTCCGTTGAAAAACGGAAAACCCTAAATAGATGCTGTCATTAAACAGTAATACCTACACCAAGTGTTTGCCCCCTAAATTACACTGTTTTGTACCAGTTTAATTAAAAATGATGGCCACATGCAAGCTCCGGTAATACACTTACAAATCATAATTTTCATAACTGAAGGATGAGATTTCTTCCAATATGATAATACATATGAGCAGCACATTATGTGCAATTTGGGGTTGATTTGTTTGCAATGAATTTTCAATTAATTAATAATCTTAACATCCCCCTCCCCTTAATTGTCAAATGATCTAACACAAACTAATACATGTATATATACATAGGAAGTATTACAAAACCTGGATGATTGATCTATATCTGGGTTCTTAAATTGAATCAAATATCATGTACATATTATATTATTGTTTCTTTGTTCAAGGCATTTCATATGGTATGAAGGATCCCAAGTGTTCTTCCTGAAATTATCAAATATCTTAAAAACCATTGAGATCCCCACCTTAATCCAAAGATAGTATTCTTTAGGTCATGGCGCATCAGATCATTATGGCATGTAAGTCATGACCCTAAAGAGTCATCCTGACCGCCTTAGAATCAGAAATTGTCAATTATTTTTAAATTATTGTCTGATATTGTCTGATCCTACATATATCTCTATTTAATCTTTGTTATTAAGTCTCCCGAATGAAATTTTTTCTTAATACATGTATAATACTATTCTTCGTCTTCTTTTTTTTCTTCTTCCCGGTTGTAAACTTGTTTCTCAGAGATGGCTGAACAAAACTCTAGGATATGATAGGCCTGCGTATCTAGTTGTGCAACCTGGTTTGAATTTTCTCATTTTGGGTTAGACAACCACGTGTTCGGGGTGTGGGAGTCAAAAAAGGTGTGGGGTGTAACATTGAACTTTGTAGGAAGAATCGTAGACTCTATTGTAAATGGTAACTTGAAAACGGACAAAGATAATAATATAGGGTTTTCATAATCATATATTGACTGTTACTGGCAATAAATAGGGTTTATTAGATCTGACCCCTGGGGTCTTCCCCACCCCCAGGAATTTGAAATTACCATATATCTCAGAAACTGTTATAATCATGACCCATAAACCATATATATTCATGTTTCTGATGTCAAGAGTATCAAATGTTATGTAGGTCTTGGGCCCTGTGGGTGGTCCTGACCCCCTCGAACAACAAGTCTTTTAATATTTTCAAAACAGTTGAAATCCCCATCCTTAAACCATATATATATTTATTTGTTCCTTGTGTCAAGCGGCATCAAACGGTATGAAGGTCATGGGCCCCTAGGATGGTCGTGACCTACCTCGAACAGGAAGTTCCCACCCCTTAACACCCCTTAACAATATATATTCTTGATCCTTAAAGGGCATCAAAAGGTATGTAGGTAATGGGCCTCAGGTTTAAATTTAGTTTTTCAAAACCGTAATGCACATCTATGGAACAGTTCCTATCATAGGAGTTCTAGGATCTGGGTTTTTATTAGTGATAAATGTCAATTTTCTGCAACTATTTTACTACCTGGATGAAACCTAACCCTTAAAACCTTATTGCATATCCATAGGACAGCCCCAATTGTATCCCAAGAGATGACGTAGCTACTCCAAAAGTTGTAAGAGGAGTTCTGGGAACCATGCTTTTTTTTGCAAAAAAGGGTCATATTTTGTTGCCCACTGATCCCCTTAATAAATACAAATTCTGGAAACTGATCACACTTCAATTTGACACCCTAAATCATATTTAAGAAGATCATTTGGCTACTGCCAAAAAAATGACGTTTTTGAAACCAGTTTTTTTTTGTAAAAAAAAAAATTAAAAACGTCATTTTTCAGCTATTAAATGACCCCAGGACAAAATTGAAAATTCAGAAACCTAAATGCGCATCTATAGGATAGCCTAAAACATATTCCAAGAGATGATCTTTCTACTGTTGAAAATGTAGGAGGAGTACGAGGAAGAAGGTTTTTTGTGAAAAAACGTCATTTTTTAGGAATTATTTGACACCCAGGACTAACATAGAATTTTGAAACCTTTTTACAAAACAACATGATAACCCAAATCAAACTCCAAGAGTTCAGTTTGCTGGTTTATAAGATGTAAGAGCAGTTTGAGAAAGTAAAATGTGACAGACGGACAGACGGAACAGGGTAACAACAATATACCCAAACTTTCTTTAGAAAGTGCAGGTATAAAAACTGCTTTGAAGGCTATTTTGAGTTACTCACTTCTCCCGTTCAAACTTTTGAAGATTCAACCTTCAGTGTCATTTAGTCACCATCTGACATTTATACCAAAATTATTTTACATGCACTGCTTATCGGTTATTTTGCTGGCCAATTTTTACTTTCCCATTCAGAGGTTTATTTGTTTATTTATACCTTCGGGTTAACAAAATTATGAAGTCAGTTTTTCTAACAAATATGTGAGAGTAGAGAAGAAGATTTTTAAACATTATATGCATTAACAGAATAATGCTCTTCCACCCCCCCCCCCTTACGGCCTGAACCCCTGACTCAGGTGACATGAATTTCACAATTTAGGTAGAGGAATTCAAGGACACTGTAACCATGCATTCAGACTTTATCCGTCATGTGTGGTAGTAAAGAAGAAGATTTTTTTCTAAGATTTATTACATTTTCACTATATCGCTATATTGGCCCCGTCCTACGACCTACAACCCTGTCTCATGGGTCATGAATTTAAAGATTTATTTAGATAGAAGTCTTCATGGACATTATAACTATGCATTTATTTTTTACCAAATATATACAGGAGAGGAGAGGTTATTTTCTTAGATTTTATCCATTTTAATATATTGACATATTCGCCTCCCTCTAGAGCCTGAACCCCTGATCAAGGGGCTATGAATATCACAATTATGGTAAAGAGCTTAATAGACATATGCATTCAGTTTTTTCCTCACATTTGTGGGAGAAGAAAGGAAGGTAGGTTTTTTTAATTTGGGGGTTTTTCTCTGGCGCCCCGGGGGTGGTAGTGCCATTGAGTTTCACAATTTAGATTGTTCTTACCATAGAAATGCTTCAAACTAAAAATGGTAAAAATTTGCCGTGTAGTTCAAAAAAAGAAGTGAAAAATGTAAAATTGTTAACGCACATCGCACGATGCACAGACACAACTGATCTAAAAATATCAACAAATTTTCATGAATTGCTTCCCTTGAAAGATGGCATGATCATTCATTTTAATAAACTGAATCCTTTTACCTAGTTGTGCTTAGTGTCATGTTTGGTTGAAATTAGCCCAATGATTTTCGAGAATAAGTCAAAAATGTGAAAAGTTTACAAACGGCTTAAAAGACAGACGGACAGACAGACCGAGGATACAGAAATTATAATCAGTAAAGTTCAAGATATTTAACTTATTTGGATAGCCTGTAGCATTTAGGTGACAAATAAATACTGTCCAGCATTTGATGTCTTGTTACGAGTTTGAGTCTAATAAAAATAAAGCGTACTTTAAAATGAATTAACTACTTCATTAAAAAATGTCTCATAGTTAAAAGATTTTTTTTACATTTTTGATGCCTAAATACAAAAAAAAATATAAAAAGGATATTTTTTAATGCAATTGAAATTATAAGAAATTATGTAATTTCAAGGTAAAATTGTTTTTAAACATGTAATGCTTTAAGGAAACAAATGGCAGGATAAGGGGTATTTTTCATCTATGTACATATGTATGTATTTAAAATTTCTGACCTAAGTTAAAACATCGCTTAAAATTTTGAAAGCAATTTTTTTATATCATAATATTTGAAACTTAATTTTTTTTAAATCTGTTTTATTTGTTTATTAAATTTATTTTGGAAAATTGATTTAAAATGACATTGATGAATAACGTATCGTTCCAGATTATTTTACTAAATGCTACATATTACTTAATATTTGTATTGTCTTTCATTTCATTACTGCTCTGCTTACGTTTAAAAACAAACTGATCGAAAGGTGTTCAAAGGCTGAATTTAGCGCCATTAAATACATTTTATACTGCCTTTGAAATTAACATTCTTTAACTGTTTTTGATTCAAAACATTGGAGATAGATAGATAGATAGATAGATAGATAGATAGATAGATAGATAGATAGATAGATAGATAGATAGATAGATAGATAGGTTGTTAATTCAAATGAGACACCAATCAACTGAAAAATATTTA
Organism: Magallana hongkongensis; assembly: GCA_015776775.1. NCBI lineage: Eukaryota > Metazoa > Mollusca > Bivalvia > Ostreida > Ostreidae > Magallana > Magallana hongkongensis. The sequence continues at coordinate 81,290 of VIAA01000113.1, read as the reverse complement.
TTCTAAGCCGATAAAACAGTTTTTATATTTACAACATTAAACAAACATTTAATTTAAAGTGCCACTTAATTTCGACAAGTCACAAAATTAACATCCTGATTGAGAAATCAGGTATGTTATCAAACGCTCTTTGTCAAAACTCGACATATATCTATCGACATTACTTGAGAAGTTAAAAATTAAAGATCTGACAATTCGATTGATTGATTAATAAGTATCATTTATTAGACGGGGTCACGTGACCCCGTCTTTTAGTTTACTGTCGGTCGAAGTCTTAAACCGGAAGGCACGCGTCGAACACATGAATATTGAGTCTACGCATGGGATAACAGTGCAGAAACTTTTCATGCATTTCAGTAAATATATATTATAAAAAAGCATTTAATCTTTTTTTAAGCCTCTGTGTATCAACCAAATTCTATAAAGAAATCAACAAATAGCTTTATTGACCAAAATATTCTTGCTCGGGTTCAATAGTAGTAGTGATTTGTGGAACGAAGTACATAACTGAATGCACAACGCCGTTGACGATTCAGTTGGTGGACGAGCTCATTAATCAATAGAAGAGGTTGAAGGTTAAATCGAAAGTTAAGACCCAATCGCAATGTCCCATTTTTGAAAAGTTATGAATTTTATTTTAACAATCTATTAACTGAAAAATACCGAACTTAATGTGCGAGTCAAGGTTATTAACACAGATGTCTTACATATTACATAGGTGTTTCATTGGCTTCCCGTCTACTTGCGGTATGGCTGCTGTTCATCTCTAAAGGACGTCGTTTACTCAGGGTTTGAGTTATAAAAATCCGGATTGTTAAAAAGTTCAATGTCATGAGTTAAATTTGTTCTAAACACTAAAAGCATTTATGAAATGAATTATTATTGACAAACCATTCGATATGTTTACTATATCATGAAATTAGGCTCAAACAAAGTTGAACTTTTAGCAAAACAGAGGAAATTCGGACTAAAATTTTCAGATTTTGTATTTCACTTAAATATTTTTGGTAGTACTGTATTATTCAAAGTTAAGATTTTATTTGTTAATGCACATAATTTTGCATATTTGCTGTTGGTTTTATCTCACTTTTTCATTTAGATATTTGAATGGCAAACACTACAAAAATATTGAAAAATGCTTAAACACGATAAAAGACACCATATCTCAAAATTTTGATCATTGACCTCATATAACTTTTATACCAGCAGAGTAAGGTCAATATGCCAAGTTTAAAGCTAAACATGTTTTAGTATTATCATCATTCAATTTTTTGTAAAATTGAATCACGAAAGGGTAGGAATCTGAAAACTGATAAAGGAAATTCGGACTGGAATATTAAAAAAAAATTGTGGATGAAAACTTAATGCTTTGTGTCTGTTCAGTGTCACTGCCATTAATAAACTGTATTTCATTTTTAAAAGAGATAAGCAATTTGTATTATTTTCACAATTAAGAAAATTTCAATCATGGTATAAAATGTTTAGGGACTTTTCTTATATTTTCAAAAAATATTCAGTGGCCATTATCTCAAAAAGTAGGTCATTGACCTACTTTTTGGAAAGTGGAAAATAGCACTACAGTGATAGGTCTTTAACACACAATAGATGGTTTTTCATTATCATCAGTGGAATTTTTTTTCATTCTGAGTAAACGTATACCTTAAGGTATTTTGTACATAAAAAATAAAAACAAGTTTGAATTTGCCTTCTCGTTCATTGGCTTTTTAGTTAATTAAACTGCATTAAATTTTGAATCATGCATTTTAAGCAAAATATATATTCATTATACATTTCGGGTGACCAATACATTAAATAATATATGCAATTTTATCGATTGAGAACCAAAGGACTATGTGCTGTATTATGCATTTTTGCCCCCAAAATTAAAGTTTTATAATAAGATTGAAAAATAAGGGGGGGGGGGAGAGATAGTTAAGATCAATTCTATGTAAGAATCAATCATTTATAAAAGGGTCTGGCCATGCATAGTCACCAATTTTCCTTATATTTCATACATGGACACACCTAGATGTAAAACGCAAAAAACCACCAAAAGTTGGTTGCTGGGGGTAACTGTTGCCATGGTAATCGAGGCTAAAGATGGGAAAATAGCAAAACCTACCTACTTTGAAGCCATATTAGAAGGTTTTGCCCACTAATGTAAACTATCAAACACATAAAACAGCCTTTGTCCTATTTTCAATTATTTAATTATATAAGAAAATCGATGGAGAAACCAATACTTTTAAAATGTTACCATGAAAACCGTTACAAATTTTTGAAATCAGTTTTCTGCGGTTTTTTAATAAGCCCAAGTGGGAAACTGTTGAATTTTTACATCCATATCAATGTCCATGCAATATATATTTTATCATGAAAATTGCTATGGCAACAATGCCAAAAATTAAGAAAAAACTGAGAAATTGAAGATTATTTTGATAGTCTTTCATTCCTGATTTTAGAATTTATTTGCAATTGTTTTAGTTGGAACTTGTAAAAATATATCTATATTTCCATTATACACCACAAAAACCTTTGTTATGCAACAGAGAAGTGTTGTTGCTATGGAAAATTAAGTTGCGTAAAAAATCACACAGAAATTCTTACTTTTTGAAAAGTCCATAGCAACGGCAGTTATTTTTAGAAAATTTCAGATTTTTTTCAAGTGGCATTAAAGTAAAGAATATACTTTATTTTTTCTCTTCATTTGATTTTATATATTTATTCATTTTAAGTGAATAATATCCATTTAAAGATGCCTAAAAATATTATAATTTTCCTTATTTTTAAGCTTGTTACCATAGCAACGGTTCTCAATTTTCATATTCAAATTTTAAATTGCACAATCATAATAGTGTTTACCAAAAAATCCAAGATTTGCACTTTTTATTCAAATTAGATAAAGAAAATAGATTTTAAATTTTCTGTTTAATAACCATGGAAACGCTCTAAAAATATGCGTTTCTCCCTGATTTGTTTTCTTTCTTTTGAAAAATGACAACTTTTTTTAATGATATATTCTACCCGGGCAACCCCGAGTTTTGCACATTACTCATAATAGGTTCTCAAATAAGCATTAAAATGCCATTTTTACATCTTTACCATCGGTTACCATGGCAACGGGACCACATAGCAACAAACAAATGGTGTTAGGCTTTTTTACTCACCAAAGTCTATCAAATTGTCAAGTATGAAGAAAATCTGTGACTATGCGTGGCCACCGAATTTTGATTCTTACAGAGAATTGATCTTAAAATCATATTGATAATAAGGTTGTAAAATGTTATCACCAAAGTGACGTCATAATGTAGAAATGAACCATTTTTAGTATAATGTGTATAATTATCTGAAGAATATGATAAATCGTACTTGACCAGACCTGCGCTCTATATTTCTGAATTCAAAATATAAAGCAGAAAGGAAATATTTTCATTTGTTTGCAAATTTGCTGAATAAGGTCATTTGGGTGACGTCATAGATAAACAGCGAATGAACTTTGATGACTAAAACCGAGATTAAAGTGATAGGCGTCCACTGTACAATGATTTATGAAGATTTGATTTTAATACGATACTATTTAAAATTGGTTAATATTGGGGGCAGATATTTGACAATGCCGAACATAGTCCTTTAAATGACATTGTTTATGTTGTGCAGCTTAGTTTAAACCCCCAGTTATGTATTTTGTTAATGTTATGAAACATAAGTTTACACTTTTTTCTATACTTTATAACGGACAAAAACAGTTACATTCATGATTTAAAAAACATTCTTCATCAAAAGCTTATGTCTTTCATCAGAAACTTAGCTGATCTTTCTCCCATCGGTATATATCTCATACCAAATGTTGACCTATGAATTAAGAGATTATGCAGGGTTTTTATGTTTAAAATTTTTAATTACATGCAACCGTGTGGTATTACATGTAAATTAATAGTACTTATTTTCATAAAGATAAGAACTACAAGTTTTTATCGTATTTGTAAACTCTGATCTACAAATCCTTTATTGTAGCTCTTTGAAAATATAAAATTAAATCGCTTTCGAAATTAAGATTTTTTTTCCAAGACACACATAAAAATGTGCGCTTATTAGACGACAGTGTATTAAAAGGACACAGATCCCTGATATGACAATGTCCTACAACATTTGTAAATATAGCTGTTAAAAGCATCTACTTTGCATATATTAGAAATTTTAAAATCAAATAATTCTGAATTGATATCTAAAATTAACAATTATAACACAATAATTATTGCTTTATCAATTGTCAGTAAAAATATTACAGCCATGTAAATAATTTTCTTAGACATGACACAAAATCTTCATTATCACATGTAGCACTATGTGGCTGATCTGGCCATTTTACTTATTTTTTTACTTATTTTATATTTCTTTAACTGACCTATCTCTGCACATGTATCATTTAATGTCTTTATTATTCTGTTGCTTTTTTAACGACATATATAACAGCCAATCAGGAAAGGTCTACCCCAAAATATGACGTGATTAATTCATTTTTGGTCTCCATTTTCTAGTTTTATTGACTGAATTCTGAGATTGATTTTTCATTAAAGGAAAGGTTGTATCGTAATTCATGAAGATGATGCACGAGTTTACACAAAAAAGGAGTAAGTAGCGAACGAATTTAATTTCATATGAATTGCTGCCAGAAAATCGTGACAAATAAGTCGGTCTAAAAAATCAAAATGGCTACCGTGACGAACTTTTATATTATAGTAATTGGAATAATCTTATTGTTAAAAGAAATATTTCTTACGCAGGTGTCTGTGTTTGTAATAGGTATACAAATGTTAACTTTGTTCGGTAATCTCGGCCGGGATCTAGAAACATTTAGATAAAGTTTCAGGCAATTGCTAAAAAGCCGAATTTTAACATACAAGATCGAAACAAATAATTAAAACTCATTATTTTTGGAAGCATATCTGAGGAAAATGTGGACAATTACAAATTCAAACTTTCAAGACTCCGTCTTTCAGTACCCTCAATATTTGATTTTTATGTTTCAATTTGGCTTTACAAAATCTAACAAATTGACCAAACTTGCCTCACAGATTAACAAATTAACTATTTAATCTCAAAAGTCGACTAATTGTTTTTTATCTGCATTGTTATTCATCTGCAAAACAAATGTATTCCACCACTTGCCATAACCCTGAATTCACTCTTAAGAGCCGTGTATTTTCTTGTCTGATCCGTATGTCGAGTTGTCAAATGTTAATAGACATCTTATTTTCATAATTCCAAAACATGTGTATACATAACTTGTGCCATCAAGTCATCATCATATTTTCCTAGAAGGTCAACATCCAAATTGTACAAGTAAAAAAACCCGTACAGGAATAGATTGGCAAAATATAAAACTCTTAAGAATTGCCATGATAACGATTCATGATTAATTAATTAAAAAACTTATTTTTCTTACCCCAAACCTCTTTTTCTTCGTTCACCGAACTTGTCATTTCGGAATATTATAACATTTTAAGGAACATCTTGGTGAATTTCAATCAATGTAAGCAATTATCTATAAAAGATAAGAATTTTTGTGAAATACACTATTCATATATTGTTACAGTAATACAGTAAGGGTAAAGTATATATATATATGACACTAACGACACAACAATAGATATGTCAAATTTTGCAAACGATAAGAATATTACAAAAGATAGGAAAACCCCTATGCAATACAAAGAGAAAACAGACAAATGTTGGGTTCCACTTGTAATAACCTATCTGTCACATTAAAATTCATCATTGTATATATTTAGTTTCGTATTTTAACTCAACCACATATCCCGTGGTGAGCCCCTTAGTATTTTAGTCTTACGTATTTGTAAATACCCATATTGAACCTCAGTTCGCCGGGCCTTAAACCTGCCAGTCCGTGCAGTATCAGTTTGGACGCGGCAGTCCAGAGGGAAGGACGTACTTATACTTCTCTCGTGCATACCATCCAGTCACTATGCATTTTTGTTAATATAAATAGCTGTGTGCTAACTCTGAAGTGAACCTGGTACTGGCTTTTTCTGAGGTGAGGTTTATTAATTGTCAGTTTTATCGTCATTTCGTTCATTACTGTTCTAAAACACCCAGTCATGGTATTTCAATCGTTTTTATGCTTATTTGTTACGTTTGAATTTAAATGTCTATGTTTAGATACACGTGTTTGAATCTAATATAAGTATGGCGGACTATTATGGTCATATTCCTTTTGTAGTAATGAGAAGTATTATGCAACACTGCATTTAAGTAATAGTATTTTGTGAGTGTAAAAGCTAACATGCTTTATAGTAAGTCTTCTTTAAGACTGTATATCAGTATTTTGTGTGTAATAAGCGTCTATGCTAAGTGTGTCATTCATGACCGTATAGCCTGTAAGTAAAGTATGGTGCGTATTGGTGTAAAAGCCACAGTTGCTTTTGTCATGTACTTAATGTGTTTGTGTACTATGTTGGCGCAGGTCCCTTGTTCCATCTATTGTGTAAACCACTTTCATCGATGGTGGCCGAATATTGGTGACGTCTTGTGTAGATTAAGTGGCCAGTAGAGAACATTGTCCCTTGGAGGACCTCACCAGTCCATTCTTGTCAAGACCAAGTGGCAATAGACAACAGTGGAGGACCTTACCAGTTCCCATACTAGGACAATTACTTTCTATATGTATTGATTCAAACTATATTAAATATGTAAAAACAATGTAAAAATATTGTCTTAGTCTCTGTCTTACAGTAAATATAAATTTTAGTTAATTCCGCTCGAAAATCTGTGACAAACACCCCGCCCTTAAGAACCTGAACAGCATCCTTAGAAATAATCTGCCCATTCTTTACACTAACGAACGAATGGCTGATCTTTTCAAGGATTCAACTTAACGGACATAGTAGTAAGGGCAATATGAAACAACGCAGCCAAATGGTGGTTTTAAAACAAGTTCCGATGCCATTTACCTTTTGTTCAAACACGGCACCAACACCGACAGTTTTAAAAGTCCCATCACGAATCGCATCTAAAAGATATTTGGCAACACGTCGTGCCGCACAGACAACTGCACCCATCCCATTAGTTGCAAAGTCTGCTCTAAATAATACGTTGGTGAAAAGGGTGAACTCCACAGAAGGATCAATAACCGCCGCTTTACCATCGAGACTAAAAAAGTCAAGGAGCCCGTCGGGAAACATACAAGTGCCAACAAATGGGAAGACATGACAGTATTGGTTATTGACCATAATCCTCATTGGACAGACGCGGAGAGGAAAAGCAATAAAAAGTTATGGATGCACAAACTCAAATCATTCAGACCTGATGGCATGAACAAACAAATGGACTACACTTAAATGAAAGTCTCATACATCACCTAACACCCATATAGTGATGTTATCAAATTTGTCATCTGCACCTATGTCAGTTATTAGTTTCCTTAATTACTTTTATTTATTAATCACTTTTTTAATAATTTCTTTATGTTTGTTTGTTTTTTTCTTTAATCATAATTGCCGTACGAGTTAACAACGGGGGTTAAAATTTTCATTTATAAACTCGGACGTCAAGTTTGATTAACTAATTAACTCAATCATCCATGAAGTTGGCATTCATTTGATTACTTTAGAGCGATCGGCCCTTAGTGTCAACACCTTCTTTCAAAATGTGAACTGAAACTGTTAACAATGTAGCTGTTCTTTTTATATTTTCTTGAGTAGATTAGTTGTAGAGCTAGATTTTGTTTTCTTTCTTTTTACCCATGTTAGTTATTTCTTTTGTCCAAAAGAAGGGACTGGTTCTCCCAAAAATTTCAAGATCTATTGTTTGTGTCGTTAGTAATTTTTAGTGCTTCAAATATTCAGTGTAATGGCTTAGTATCTATGAATTAGATCCGACATATTGAAGATACATTGTGTTGTTGATTCTAGTCAGTTTTATATATATATATATATATATATATATATATATATATATATATATATATATATATATATATATATATATATATATATATATATATATATATAACCATTGTTCTTTCCCAATGTAAGTCCATATGGAGGAACTGCAATTTTTTGAGAAGTAAGGTATCATTTTTTGATGTATATCAGTAAATAAATACGGGTTGGTCACGTGATCAAGATTTGACACGTACCAACCCGTAGTTATATCCCGATATACATTAAAAAATGATACCTTATTTCTTATATTTACATTTGTTGCAAATAATGTCAATAATAATGCTCCATGCTTTCTCTACTGTGATGACATAGAAAGCAGCTTCGATTAAGATGACGTAACCAAAAATAATACAACAATGTTGCAAGCATTTGATTATCATGATAAATAAATATGACACTACTTTTAATAAGACAACACTTTGTATTATAATAAAGGGCAACAGAAAAGAACATTTATTTGTACAATTGAAAAAATGCAGCTTGGCGGAATAGTACCACTTTTGTTGAAATCGCAGAGCGGTTAGAAATTGAAAACAATGCGATCGAAAATTGAGTTAGAGTCTACTTAATTAGGCATTTTCAGGGGAAACTTCCGAAACTCTCTTGCAGAATCAGATTCAAGAGCATAATGATTTCCTCCGAAATTACAGAGGAAAGCAATTTTAACTTATAATTTCTGTTTTTCGGAACAAAACAGACAGAAAAACACAAGGAGTTAAATTTGACCGTAATCCGTGAATGGACTCAACACCAAAGGTCTGTGATATTGCGTTTGCAATTTTGATCAAGGCTTGTAATTAAGTCAGAAATTAATTCTAACTGAACTAACTCATTTGACAAATTGCGATTGTATTTTCAAGAACGCCTTCTTACGATGACGAATCATAAACATTATTCTGTTTATAGGCCTATATAACGTGTTATCTAACATTATGAATCATTTATCCCCTGCAATTAAAGTTATACGGTTTTACGAAAATGAATGAATAAAACTTCGTATAACAAAATAGAGACACGTTTGTTCTTTGCGTCTTAATTATGTTTCCATTACGATATATTGGTGTGTTTCAGCACAAGTCGGTTAGTTTGAGCACATAGTAAAAGTAGTGACCACGATTTTTCATCCGCTACTTTGACCTCTGGACCCATAATGATGTTATGTAGGACTAATAGCGGATTGCACAAACAGAGTTATATAAGGGAAAGCATTTGCAAGTGTAAATATGTTTCTATAATCACAATTGTTCTGTTTGTATACAATGACGTCATATACTTTTCCATGGCGTTATAGATTTAAACCACTATACGATACATCAGGTGTTTTTCTCAAGCTATATAAAATTGATGTATTTAATTAAAACATGTCTTACAAAAACATTTTAAAAGAATGCCTGTTATAATATATCAGTGAATCTGTTAACAAATCTATGTGAATTAAAAAATACGTTACAGTCTGAATGTTTATTTTTGATGCAATAGCTAAATGTCAAGGTCTGAGCTAATACAGTGTATTTGCGAGTGGTAAAATGCAAATATAAGAAATAAACAACAAAAATATTTAGTTAACATGGCGGTATGAATAGCAACTGTTCTGCTGGCAAATATGCCAACAGAGAAATTGCTATTCATAACGCCATGTTCACTAAAAAACGTTGTTTATTTCTTTTATTCATGTGTGTGTGTGCGTGCGTGCGTGTTACATGAAGAAGCAATTGTAACAATTTTGAAACATTAATCGCCAAAATAATAGGTTGTACAAAACAGCGGGGTTTGGACACACATACAATTTGCTAAAGTATCCATTTTTTCATATTTCTAGAATGCCGTTAAAATCAATTTTAAGGTACTATAAACGTTAATCTGAATTAACAATTAACATAAACACAATAATTCAAAAGATGTTTAAATTGTTTCTTTAACAAAATTAATTTGATTTTGAGGTCAAATTACAGTATCCAAATGTTAAAAAGTTCCATGGTTAATTTCATGGTTAATTCTTTGTTTTCTAATACAGAAAAAAAAATATTATCTGACCATGTTTATGCAGAGTACAACAGAGTCCATGCTTTAAAAAAACTTAATAATTTTATTTATTTTATGATTTGTTAATGTTCTGTAACGCAACAATCAATATCATTTGACAAACTTTGAAAACTACTTTATGTCTCGGGGTATAAAACACTGGATGAAATATCTGGTTTCAGCACTGCGGAAACCCTTTGGAAACTCTGCGGAAACTTAAGGTTACTTTAAGTTTCCGACAGGTTTCAGCACGGAAACTTCAAGTTTCATTAAGTTTCCGCAGTGCTGAAACTTAGGCTGTCCATGAATCCAAATGGTTTCCGCAACGGAAACTGACTGAAACTTGAAGTTTCTGCATAGTTTCAATCTCCATATACGTTTGGGATACATATTGTTTACAAATGGTTTCCGCGACGGAAACTTACTGAAACTTGAAGTTTCTGCATAGTTTTAACCTCCATATACAATTGGGAAACATATTGTTTACAAAGGGTTTCCGCAACTGAAACTTACTGAAACTTTTTATATTTTTGCTTTCACAAAAGCTGAGCAAGGTTTCTACTTTATGTAAAAACAAAACAATTTCAAACAGTTCCAAATTTATTTTGTTCAAAAATCTGAAATTGTTTCCAATAATAAATAAAATACAGCCAAGATACAATAATGGAGAAACATCCATATGGCAATTCCCTTATTAGGGACTTTTATTTAAAAAATGATAAAATTGCACAAGAAAAAAAACTCCCATAGAAATCTATACATTTGTATTTTTTTTCATCTCGATTAAATGCCTATCAAATCTCCGTTTAAAAATGCAACAAAGATCTTACTTTTTTAAAAATATGAATGCAATTTACAAAATAACTGCACGTACATGAATAAACAAAGAAAACTTCACTGTTACATGAACATGATACACTTGTCTCAATTTGTTTTGAACTACAATGAATATGTACACCATAAAATATTTTTGAAAAGTCTAAAGTATCCATCTTTAAAAAAAAATACACTACAAGATAGTAGTTGACTATAGAGGTATGACCCAGATTTGATTTGAATGTCAATAAATTCCAAAATGAGGTCAAAGTGACCCACTTATAAGTTGGGATAAACCTTTTCTTTGTTAGTAATATAATCTAATGTTTTACAATAGAACAGGATTTGATATCATTTTTTTGATAATCCATTAAGTCCAAAGTGAACTTTTCATTTCCACCCATGATGTACCAACTGATCAAATTTTAATATCATAAGCCTGACAGTATTTAATAGATGACCCAGAGGGAGATATGAAAAGCTTGTTGGCCAATAAAAAGCTAACAATGGAGAAGTCTGTCAAATCATGTGCAAAAATGTAATGTACACATTTAATTAATTATGCTGATTGCAACACACTTCATTCCTGATGAATATTCTTCTTTACACACGGTTTACCTTCCTACATTTCACTACTTTACCTACATTAATATTTTTAAATCCAAGACATGAAGTAAAATATACATTGTTAATATGACAAGTATTACTACATGTACATGTACTTGCTTTTTGTAGCATGAATGTATAAAATACAAAGTATCACACAGATCATTCACCTTACAATTCTCATCAATACCAGCATTTTACTTATGATATAAAAGCTAATTCCAATTATAGTATTAGTTACATAACACAGATTAAAATAAAACCCACATGGAAATTAATTTTGTTATATAAAAATTGTAATACATGGGGTATATGTTGTCTTTATATATTTTCATATACGACATAATTGAATATTGTTTGGTGTATTTTATCATTTCTATGACCCATGCATTCATCTCCTAATGCAGTGTTTTTACATTTAAGATTGGTTTCTTAATTTTTCATATATTGCTGCAAATAAAAACTAAGTTTTCGATAAATGTTTAAAAAAAGAAAATGGAAAAAAAAGTAGTTAACACTTATCAACTTCGAGGTGTGAGGATATATGTTACATGGAGTCTAATATTTTATGCAATATTTGCAAATATAACAAATTATTTAAGAAAATGAAAGTTAATATCTGCAAGGTCTAATCAATCAATTAATAAGTCAAAACCATGTGATATTCTAAGATTCTAGCTTACAAACAGACATTGTAATATACTGGTATTTGATCATATAAAAAAAGTACTTTTATAGTTTATAGGTTTTTTGAAATGAGAATACTTTACAGTTAAAAAGTCTTGTTCTGCAGAGGTTTAGTCGGGTCATAGAGATGTGTCCATTCGAATCAATAAGGAGTGTTCTTGGCTGTTGTTGATGTAACCCGAGTCGTAGTTTATGGAAATAGGCCTTTTTGGGGGACTTTCGAGCATTGTCCAGACCGGTGAAGCACTCATATGATCACATCATGGCTACAGCAGACTTAGTAGTTCTGGACAGTGGTAGCATTAAAATTCTTCTTCTTGCGATGAACTTGTTCCTTTCACTGGGCTGTACTTTATGTCTGTTCTATTTATCTTAAACATGAATAACAAAGTTTCATTTAGATTTTTAAACAATAAACATAAGTCATTCAGCCTAACATGTAATAAAAGCATTCTGATTAAAATTCTGAATACAGAAGCTACTATGCAGTTGCCAGTTGCTGTTTAAACTATGTCATATAATGACTACAGTAGTATCTGGTCTAAAATGTTTCATTTTATGTTTGAAGCTATGTTATTTTCATTTTGATTCAATTATTGTTTGTTGAACAATGGAAAAACTTATCAACAATAAGTGTGTCCCCCCCCCCCCCCATCAACCTCCTTTTCAAGAACTTAGACCAGGATTTCCCAAAAATTACTACAGTAAATTATAAACATCCAACACATGTATAAGTTAATGGTGAAAATAATCAATTTCAAAGCAATACCTTGCGTTCACATCGTCCAGCTGGTCAAAACATTCACCCGAATCACCGAACAGAGGATGCAACTAATCACCGGAAACATTGACCTTGTATGCTGTCAATGCTGAAAAAGAAAAACGTGAAAGGTTTCATTTTCCGGATTTAATTAATAAATTTTCTTCGTTACATTTAGAGTTTGTAAATTGTATAATGTGCGAAAGATTCATTGTTCGTCTTGTTTACCAACCAAGCATTCATATATTAGGGACGTTTATATAATTATATATGTGTATACCCTGGATAATCTTGATTATCATGCATATAAAGTTGGTTAATGGTTAACTTGGTCAAAACGTATATCTAAAAGAGAAACGGTAATAAAAATTAAAACGCCGAACCAAGTTTGAAAAAATGACGCCATCTTGATTTGATGGCGCGAGATCTCGTTTACAAATGAGAGATAAATTAGAGCCTTGAAAATGTTATTGGGAGTATCTATATTGTGAATTAAGTTACCTTGACATGAGTTCTTCGTTCCTGCATTATCTCCTTGTTGTAGAGGCTATTAATGCTTCTCAATTCTCCATTTTACAACAGCACCTTCTTGTCCATTTTAACCGTCGCTCGGAATCATAAAGTGCGCCAATACTGACCAATCAGAACCCGCGAAATCTTGGAAAAGTGCATCTTGGGATAGTTTAAAATGAATAATGTTTAATCAAAATTATCATTTTTTACCGAATAGTATACTTTTTACATGTATATTTATTTTAAATAAGAACTGTACGTCGGAGTCAGTATTTCCTGGTTAAATACGACAAAGTATTGGCGTGTGTTTGTTACAATTGTATTTGTAACACGTGATTAACCAAAAAAAAAATGGCCGACCGTTTGTTTACAAATGTCTATTGAAATTAAACAAGTTTTAATGAGACATATGTATCAGATTTTGTCTTTAGCTATATTTTATTTACATGTACTGATGATTTTGCCAAACTAAATATGATAGAGCCATATATAGTTTACTGACAAGTTAGTCTTGACTTGTCCAATTTTCACCGCGATTCTAAGCACGGTCATATTCTTATTCAAAATATAGAGGTGTGAAAATATTATGTTCATCACAGAGCAGGTTCTGCATGAACACACAGAAATCACAAATATAGTTAGATGCCGATCAATTAACGGGGTCTGGTTAACAGCGTTCACCCGTACGGTCAATTTACAACTACGATGAATTGATGGCAATTATTTTACAGTTACACATGTGCACTGATTGGTCATGCAATGAACAGTACGTTAAGAATACTTATGAAATTAAAATACAAACAAGCCGGGAAGTAAGACGTACACGTCAGACTGATATATAAACAAAATATAATTTTAATTTTTTGGTATACTTTCTACATCAAATGTATACGAATGTATAATCAAATTTTATAAAATGGGATTAAAATCACGTGCACCACATGGCTAGTGCTGGATTTTAAACTGATTTTGTAATATAACGTATAACTTCAGTAAAATAATAAATAATGCTTATTATATCTTATAACAGAAACATGTGCATGTTTCATAAACATGTATCAATATCTGTGTTTACAGTACAGAAAATAAATACAAAGTATAGAAATGCACGAATCACATAGGCGTCGAACCGGGGGGGGGGGGGGGCTTAGTGCAAAGTTTGACTTAACCAAAAGGCATATAGCCCCCCCCCCCCCCCCCACTTTTTCTCGCCGGAAATGTAATTGTTCCTAAATTTACCTTGAAAGATTGAGAAGTTGGAGTAATAGGCATACTAGCCCCCCACCCCCCCCCCCCCCCGACACGGATTAGGAAGTTCATGATTTTGGGGGGAAAAAATTGGGTAGGGAAATTTATTTTCGGAAGTATATAGTATAGGTACACCCCCCCCCCCCGACGGATTAGGATTTTCATGATTTTTGGGAATTAGGGGTTTTTTTTTAGGGTTTTTCCTCATTATTTCTGAGGATTAGTCGAGCCCCCCCCCCCCACTTTTAATTTGCTTCCGACGCCAGTGAATCATGATACAGTCATACATGCAGTAAAGTCTGAAATGCATGTAAATAATTAAACAATTATTATAAACTCCAAGTGGGTTTTACTTGTTATTATCAACTGTACATGTAGAATTAAAAAAAAATCCTGTGTACAGGTGTTGGCGTGATATTAAAAAAGAAATGAATTAGCTCTAAACATTCAGGTTGTACGAATATTTGGTACGATTTGTAAAAATTTACAACGACTTTACCTTAATTTGTTTGCTTAATTGGTTACTGTACCTCAAGGTTCATTCAAATGATAACTAAATGATTTAAGAAGGAGTCTTACAAAATAGGTATATTAATTTATTTTACTAAATAATTTTAATTTACTAATCAGTTTTACTAACTCAGGTACACACAAATTGAAAAAAAAATCCCGCCGGGCTCCAATTATAAACTCACGCTTCGTAATGTGTATATGTTATGTAACAGTCTTTTGTTCACTCCTGACAGAAAAAACCCTGCAATCCACACAGAATATACAGGAAAATCACAGAGGAGGTCACCTGGACAAAGAATGTATACACATGTATACACGTGCCCGAGTACCTAAGATTAATGATTTCATCATATGCATTAAACAAGATCAGACATCAGTTTTTCTTTTCAAATTCAATTAATTACTTAGTAAGGTTCTTAATCGCCTTATTTGCCACATTTGAAGATAGTTACATGTATACATATAGTTTCAGTCACGCTGAAACCTTACTATACATTTTAGTATGTACGGATTTATTATCATTAGGCTAGAATTAAACTTAAACCTGTTGAAAATAAATGATATCACTATTAAACTCAAATCAACTTTAGTAATAGTTTCAGCAATGCGTAAACCATTTGGAATCTTAACTTAAAGTTTCAGCATACTGAAACCTAGCGGAAATGTTCTGAAACTGATTGATATTTCCATAATAATTTACACAACTTTTCACATGATTCAAATTTAGTTTCCGCATTGCGGAAACCATCAGGAATCATAACTTAAAGTTTCAGCATACTGAAACCTAGCGGAAATGTTCTGAAACTGATTGATATTTCCATAATAATTTGCACAACTATTCACACGATTCAAATTTAGTTTCCGCATTGCGGAAACCATCAGGAATCTTAGACTAAAGTTTCTGCTGACTGAAACCTAACGGATACTTGCTGAATCGATATAATGGTTTCCGCATTGCGGAAACTATACATGAAACTTCAACTTCAAGTTTCAGCAAGGTTTCCATATAGTTTCAGTTTTGCTGAAACTTGATTTTTCATCCAGTGAAACTGAACTTACAACTCATATAGCCTGTACAACTGAAAGGAAAATGCAACATGATAAAAGCCAGACATACTTTGACAAAGGCGCTTTAGAAAACATCCAGCCTAAAACAAAAGTTGTCTATCCAGAAAAAATTAATCGACTGGCAATACCCATTGACGTGAAAGGAAAAGTACCGAGCAAAAATTAATAGACATCGACAGCGACAAAAAGGCGGTTTTATGTTAGGTGGCAAAATACAGTGCTTTGCACAGGGGTAGCCCTGCTTACCACATTATTAAATGACAACGGAATGTATAAAACATTTTGTGTTTTTTAACAAAAAAAATAAAAAGGCATCCTTAGGCATCTTTAGAAAGTATTTTTATACCATGTTTATTCATTTTTCCTTACTAAACAACTTATCCTTAACATACATTGTAATTATTTTTTTGATAAATAAACTTGACCAGATTCAATTGATGAAAATACTAAACAAGAAAGTTGACTTTTTATAAAACACTGGAGGGGAGCCCCGTTGGAAATTTTAAAACGGTAAGATATATGAAGAGAAAACAGAAAATTATATTCGAAATTAGCACAAAAGTATGAAGCTATTATTATGTTTTTTCCGATTACAGGAGGTTAATGATTACTTCATCTACATGTTTTGCAGATAATAATGGTACCTTAAACTTATATTTTTATAAATGTAAATTACAAAATCAAATTCAGATTTTTATCTTCGTTCTCATTTCTATTTCTTTGCACTTCAGCAAAATCAATAAAGATAACATAAAAAAATGTTACTTAATATAACAGACTCGTATCAGAAGATGAAAGAAACGTTTATTTAGGATATCCTCGTTGCTTGACAGCGTATTACCGATTGTTTAATAAGAGAGTCTTTACCACGCAATAGTCATTTATGTGTTACAATTTAATTTGGTTTTAAAGTATTAGTGCCAAATTTAAACAATTGTAATATCTTTGAATGTCCCTGTTGTTCTCCAAAACAATATTTTGGTATTTGGACACATATATAGATAATTAAAGATGACTTTTCTATTTTGAATCCTTCCTTAAAACAGATGTTTAATTCGTATTTAGTATGTAGACATATACTGATCAGTTGTTTACAAAAATAGTTTTAAAAACACGTTAGTACAAGTTCAACTTTTAAAATCCTGTAACGTTGTAGAGGGCGTTTAATTGTTGATCTGTTAGAAAATACAAAAGAAAAGCCATTGAAAATAAATGAACACTGTACCATCCGTATTCGCCTTAATGCGTGCCAGAGGTCCCTTGAGAGTATCTGATATTGATATATGTTTCTTGTTTAATTTAGATGGTGCTATTTATAAACGTGGAAGGACAGTGTAATGTAGCCAGTTTTCTTGGTTGAACGAAACACATTAGCTTTCTTCACTTTAAGCTGTAATGTCAAGCAAATATTTGCTTGTGACTTAAAACGATCGAAAATCAAACTTGTCGATGTAAACAGCGGCATAGCAACAAGCCATGTTATATATGTACCTTTAAAGCGAACTGTGATCAGCAGGAGGATCAAAGTTTAAGACTATAAAGCATTTTTTTTTTCAATATGTTTTGCAAGCAAACGTGTATTTTGTTATTAATATCACAACCTTTTCACAGCATTTGTCTTTTATGCATACACAAAAGCATTAATGTTGCCTTTAAAACATCCGTGACATCTAATGAGGACATTGTAAAATTATTTTGATTATTTGATTGTTTGTCTTAATATTATTTCATACAATAGCTCTACCCGGTGTCTGAACACACAGTATGGTACTTGTAAGAAGCATATACACATGCTTGTTGAATTGTGTTTACATGAATTTTTCATACTATTTAAAAGTCAACTGAATTTAACAAAAACAATATCATAGATTAACTAAAATGATTGACATTAATAGCTTTTGTGTGAATGCTTTCTTGAGATCAGATTCAAATATTAGAAACCAATATCTATTTATTATTTGATCTGGACCATTTTTGTCGTGTGAAAGTAAGCGAAATGTACCTTCTGTGTAGAGCGAAAAAAAACCCAGTGAAAACCTTAAAAAAGTAGCCTTTTTACGTTTTTCCAAACGTTTTTCCAAAATTGATTTTACGCTTAGAAATGCTGTTATTCATTTTCTTGAATAGACATTAAACATATTTTCATAACTTGATGTTAAAACTAGATAATCTGGCAACTAATAGCAACCGATAATCAATATGGGCATTGTTGACCGCGCTTTAGCTACAACACAAACCAAACATGTCGTCAGACCATGAACGCGAACGTTCACCTGGAGAAGCAAAACTTTTTCGATAAAGTACACCCATTATCTGTCTTTTATAAAAATGTAATAAAAAGCAAATGTCTGTAGCAAATGTTCTTACTTTTCTTAAAAAACAAACCAGTTCTTTAATTTTGATTGTGCGAAATTGCGTTATGCCGTGTAACTCAACAATCAAAATCATCTAAAAGAGTGCAAGAATAATGTAAAAGAAATATGGAACTAAAATTAATTTAGTCTTTTTTGTTTTTTGGGGGATATAAAACTAAGGTTTTTGTCGACGAACACAACATTCAATTAATTCATATATTTTTTAATCTTAAAGGGAAAGACAATACGATAAACACAAACATGTTTTCATCAAGACGATTTAGAATTCATAAATATAAACAATGAAAGTTGCCTTACCGAGAAAGTTGTCTTTGTGAAGACAAACAATCCATTTCTGAATATCAAATTATTTCAAGTAACAAACTGACTAATGTCCATTTAAGCAAACTGAAATTTACAGAACAGAAATAAGAATATTGAAAAAAGTGATAACAAAAAGAAAAGAAAAAGATAGCAAGTGGGTTAACCCTTTAGTTCAGTTGGTAGAGCGTTGGTTTTAAACTTAAATGTCCCAAGTTCGAGCCTAATTGTGGTCATTCCTTCTCTTCTATATCATAATGTTACCTGACAGTGAAGTGCAATGGGTTAGTGCGTTACACGCGTACGAATTCTGTCGGGGCTTTTCTATTCTTTACTGAAGTTTCTAAAAATTAGTTCAATTATGCTAAATGTAATAAAATGCAATTGTTTGTAGCATATAAATTGATAGAATATAAACTGACTAATGTCTATTAATTTCAGAACAGGAATAAATTAGAAAATCGACAAAACTGTGCTGATGTACGTGAGGTGAGCAATTTATATCAGTTTCCGCAGGGTAGTCTGGTATACAACAATAGCAAATGACTCATTAATCCATAAAACATAGTGTTTGTTTTGCAACATATAAACATTAAAATATATGTTGTTTGCCGAATAATAAAGTCAAGACGTTATTGTAATACCAAAAACACTTTGCTAGACAACATTTGTTTTCAATTTTTATGAGGTTCAATGTATCAAAACCACACAATGAAAGATATTAAATCTTTTTAACTGCCATTGTCACTCTCAGAAAAATATTATGCATTAACTGATGGTGTTTAGACAAACGCCCTTTTATCATGCTTATTCGTTTTTTTAGAACTGCCTTTACATGAGTTTTTTAAATACTTTAAAGTCAATTTCAGTTTAAAAAAAATAACCCTTTGATTTTTTTTTATTTTAAGAGTTAAAGTGTTTTTAATTTGAAATTTTACTGCTTGCAAGAAGTTAAATTGAAATTTCTGCTATTAATATCTGTTTTTAAATTGGCATCGATTTGAAGTTTTACCAGGTTTCAAAAATCAAACCTAAACAAAAAAATCATGTTGGCCTTCTTTTCTTTATGCCATGGCGTCAAAAACAGATTAGCATGCAACTAATGACAACCGATAAATAACCCAGTCGTTTTTAACAGCGAACTGGGATAAGATAACCGTATCGTCAGACCTTGAACGTGGACTTCGGTTTGGGCGAAGGCATAAACGCCAACTTTGATCAGGGGAGTGTTAACATCAAGATAAACTATACACAATAGTTGAATATAGGTAAATATAATAAAAAGCAAGTGTTTGTAGCGGAGTTTTTTTCTTTCATTTTTTAAAAGATGAAGAATATATCATCTGTTCTCAATTTCAAAAAATGATGCCCTGTAAAACACCAATCGATGTCATTTAAAAGAGTAGAAAAATTATGAAAAAGAAATGTTGAAAAAAAAATTAATAGGTAATCTGTGGGAGGAGGGGTAAATATCGATTTTTTGTTGACGAACAAGACATTCGAATTAATTCATATATTTTGCATTTCTTAAAGAGAAAAACAACATGATAAAAGACAACTATGTTTTGATCTAGATAATTTAAAGTTAATGAATCTAAACAATGTAAATTGCCTTACCATGAAAGTTGGCTTGTTTAGACGAACGTTCCAATTCTGAATATCAAAATATTTCAAGTAATAAACTAACTGATGTCTATTGGAGTGAGTCGAATTTTAAAGAACAGGGATAAATTAGCACATCGACGAAACTGAGCCGGTGTACGTGAGGTGTGCAATTTATATTGGTTTTCTCGGGGTAGTCTGGTTTACAACAATAGCACACGACTCTTTAATCCATGAAAGCATTCTGATTGTTTTGCAAAATTTAATTTGAGAACAGAGATTGGTTGCTGAATAATTCTCAAGACGTTATTGTAATACCAAAAATTCTTCGCTAGACTACGGAAACTTTTCTAAGTAAAATGACAACACCTTCTTTTCAAAAATGGACTCGACCAGATTTGATTCGTGGAAAATGTGAAACCAAAAGTTGATTTTCTTAAAACACTGGCGACGAAAGTTGTTGCATTACCATTAAATAGGTAAGCATTGTGAAAATAAATACAAAAGATTTGATGCTAAAAAATTGTTACGCTTATAAAAATGGAAATGGTTTCTTTGTCACTATGTTTTGCATTTTCCTCATGTAGATTTTCCTTTCTTTGTTACGTAAGTCCCAATTGTATAATCCAAATAACATTTAGAATAAAGTTGAGCAATGAATTAAAAATATTATATTTAATTTTTTAATAAACTTTGTTTTTAAATTTGTTTTCCAGATTTTGAACTTCGGCAAATTTATCTAAGATACCATAAAATAGGGTACTTGATTAAACAAAAGCGTATCACATGATAGAGCACATGGTTATTTAAGATATCCTTGTTGTCTGACAACGTATTATCTGTTACTTAAAAGGACGATCTTTAGGAATCAATAGTCCTTCAAATGTAACAGTTCTATTTTAGATGGTTTTAATATATCAGTATCACACAATAAAAAACATGTAATCTTTTAAATGCCCCAGTCACACTTAAATTATAAATCACACCCAGTTGTTTGAATTTTGATAAACGTTATTAAAGGCGTGTATTTGAAGCAACATTTTATTGTTTTCTATAAAACAAATCAGTTCATTTTGGATTAATTTTTTTTGAAATTTCATCATGCTCTGTAGTACAATTCTTTTCTGGCTGTAACGAGCACTGGCCGTGCCTTTTTCACTGATACTAATGTTGTACTGTTGGTGTTCCGAACTGTTGATATTTAAGGTCTTCCGTTTCCAATGGAAGACCTTATAGTTTTCGTACTGTTTTCAACGGAGGACCCTCTTGTTATTCTTTGGTTTCTTTTTATTAGGGTCTTCCGTTTCCAACAGAAGACCCTTTTGGTTTTCTTCGGGTTTTTTTAGGGTCTTCGGTTTCTTTTTATTAGGGTCTTCCGTTTCCAACGGAAGACCCTCTTGTTATTCTATTGTTTCTTTTTATTAGGGTCTTCCGTTTTCAACGGAAGACCCTCTTGTTATTCTTCGGTTTCTTTTTATTATTATTATACTTTTTCTTTTTTTTTCTGACTCCTTCTCGGCTTTATAACTCAAAAAGTTTCCAACCGATTTTAATGAAACTTTCAGAGATAATGTAAAACTATTATCCCTCAAAGATGTTAAAGTTTTCTTGACAACGTCAATTCCGTTTTGACGTAACGTCAATTTTAAAATTTTCAAAAAGTCATTTTGTCCGCGGCGTTTCTCAAAAACGTTTTGAGATAAAGGCTTGAAATTTTCAATGGTAATGATTTGGTCGATTTACCTCTGTAATAAGGCTGGAAATGAAAATATATCACTTCCGGTCGAAACCGGAAGTGAAACAAATTTTTCGAAAAAATGAATTTTCTGATCAAATTAAAAATGAATATGTGATTTGTAGAGCTAATTAAACTGAATCTAACACTGAAAGCCGTTTGAAAATCGGACGATGCATTACAGAGATATCGGGGTTTGAAAATCGATTTTTCCGGAAATTTTGATTCCGCGTCCTTGGTTTAAAAAATAGCGTAATATTCAAAGTAAAATTAACTCGTACCAAAAATAATTGTTAAGTCGTACTTGGACACATTCGGAATGTTTTTGTTAAGTCGTTCTTAAAATCGGAAAGGTGTTTGTTAAGTCGTACTTAGAATCATTCGTATTTTGTTAAGTCGTACCAGGAATAATTCGATTTTTTCATCTTTTTGTTTTAGAGCTCTACTTCCTACAGGAACTCCCAGCTTTACTTCCGACATTAACGGAAGACCCACTCGTTGCTTTGCAACGAGCTTTGCTCTAGTTATTATTATTATTATTCTTTTTCTTTTCTTCTGACTCCTTTTTTGCTTCATAACTCAAAAAGTTTTTAACAGATTTTGATGAAATTTTCAGAGATGTTTGCAAGTTGGCGTCCCTCAAAAATGTTAAAGTTTTATAAAGAACGTCACCTCCGTTTTGACGTGACGTCATTTTTAAAAATTTCAAAAAGTCATTTTGTCCCGGACTTTTCTCAAAAATGCTTTTAGAAAGAGGCTTGAAAATTTCAATGGTGATGATTTGGTCGATTTACCTCTGTAATAAGGCTGGAAATGAAAATCTGTCACTTCCGGTCGAAACCGGAAGTGAAACAAATTTTTCGAAAAAATGAATTTTCTGATCAAATGAAAAATGAATATGTGTTTTGTAGAGCTTAATTAGTTGAATCAAACACTGAAAGCCGTTTTAAAATCGGACGATGCATTACAGAGATATCGGGGTTTAAAAATTGATTTTTCCGGAAATTTTGATTCCGCGTCCTTGGTTTACAAAATAGCGTAATGTTCAAAGTAATATTAACTCGTACCAAAAAAAATTGTTAAGTCGTACTTGAAAAATTCGGATTTTTTTTGTTAAGTTGTTCTTGAAATCAGAAAGGTGTTTGTTAAGTCGAACTTAAAATCATTCGTATTTTGTTAAGTCGTACCAGGAATAATTCGATTTTTTTATCTTTTCATTTTAGTTACTCTTGTTATTGGTTTAAGAGCTCTGCTTCTTACAGGAACTTCCAGCTTTACTTCCGACATTAACGGAAGACCCACTCGTTGCTTTGCAACGAGCTTTGCTCTAGTTATTATTATTATTATTCTTTTTCTTTTCTTCTGACTCCTTTTTTGCCTCATAACTCAAAAAGTTTTAAACCGATTTTGATGAAATTTTCAGAGATTTTTGCAAGTTGGCGTCCCTCAAAAATATTAAAGTTTTAAAGAGAACGTCACCTCCGTTTTGACGTGACGTCATTTTTAAAAATTTCAAAAAGTCATTTTGTCCCGGACTTTTCTCAAAAACGCTTTGAGATAGAGGCTTGAAATTTTTAATGGTTATGATTTGGTCGATTTACCTCTGTAATAAGGCTCGAAATGAAAATCTGTCACTTCCGGTCGAAACCGGAAGTGAAACAAAATTTTCGAAAAAATGAATTTTCTGATTTAATCAAAAATGAATAAATGTTTTGTAGAGCTTATTAAGCTGAATCTAACACTGAAAACCTTTTAAAAATCGGACGATGCATTACAGAGATATCGGGGTTTAAAAATTGATTTTTCCGGAAATTTTGATTCCGCGTCCCTGGTTTAAAAAATAGCATAATGTTTATCGTAAAGTTAACTCGTACCAAAAAAAATTGGTAAGTCGTACTTAAACACATTCGGATTTTTTTTGTTAAGTCGTTCTTAAAATCAAAAAGGTGTTTGTTAATTCGTACTTAAAATCATTCGGATTTTGTTAAGTCGTACCAGGAATAATTCGATTTTTTCATCTTTTTTAAAAATTACTTTTGTTATTGGTTTAAGAGCTCTGCTTCTTACAGAAACTTCAAGCTTTACTTCTGACAATAACGGAAGACCCACTCGTTGCTTTGCAACGAGCTTTGCTCTAGTTATTATTTTATTTTTTATTTTTTTCTGACTCCTTCTCGGCTTTATATCTCAAAAAGTTTTCATCCGATTTTCATGAAATTTTCAGAGCTTTTGTAAAGTTATCATGCTTCAACGCTGTGAAAGTTTCAGCATTTACGTCACTTTCGTTCAAATTTGACAGCCATTTTTAATTTTTGAAAAAGTGATTTTGTCCGGAGGATTTCTTCATAAACTTTAAATATGTCGTTTCGAAATTTTTACTGATGATAGATGTATCAATTCTATGGTGTACTGGGGAGTTTAAAATGTTATTCATCGATTATGCTCAAAACCGGAAGTAGTTCCAATTTTTGTAAATTTTCTTCTTTTTTTTAACAAAATAAGACAATACTACAGTCTTATAGAACTTGACATGGTGAAACCAAATCAAAAACCCGTTTGAAAATCGGACGATGCATAACATTTATATCGGGGTTTAAAAATTGATTTTTTCCGGAAATTTTGATTCCGCTTCCTTGGTTCAAAAAAATAGTGTAATGTTCAACGAAAAATTAACTCTTGCCAAAAATAATTGTTAAGTCGTACTTGAACACATTCGAAATTTTTATGTTAAGTCGTTCTTGAAATCAGAAAGGTTTTTGTTAATTCGCACTTAAAATAATTCGGATTTTTTAAAGTCGTACCAGGAATAATTCGATTTTTTCATCTTTTTATTTTAGTTACTTTTGTTATTGGTTTAAGAGCTCTGCTTCTTACAGGAACTTCAAGCTTTACTTCTGACATTAACGGAAGACCCACTCGTTGCTTTGCAACGACCTTTGCTCTAGTTATTATACTTTTTCCTTTTTTTTTCTGACTCCTTCTCGGCTTTATAACTTCCAACCGATTTCAATGAAACTTTCAGAGATTATGTGAAACTATTATCCCTCAAAGATGTAAAAGTTGACTCGTCAACGTCACTTCCGTTTTAAAGAAGTGTTATTATTAAAATTTTCAAAATGTCATTTTGTCCGCGGCGTTTCTCAAAAACGATTTAAGATAGAGGCTTGAAATTTTCAATGGTTATGATTTAATCGAGTTACCTCTGTATTAAGGCTGGAAATGAAAATCCGTCTCTTCCGGTCGAAACCAGAAGTGATTCAAAATTTTCTGATCAAATCAAAAATGAATATGTGTTTTGTAGACCTTAATACGCTGAATCTAACACTAAAAGCCGTTTTAAAATCGGACGATGCATTACAGAGATATCGGGGTTTAAAAATTGATTTTTGGTTTTAAAAAAAGCGTTATGTTTATAGTAAAATTAACTCATACCAAAAATAATTGTTAAGTCGTACTTAAACACATTTGGATTTTTTGGTTAAGTCGTTCTTGAAATCAAAAAGTTTTTTGTTAATTCGTACTTAAAATCATTCGGGTTTTGTCAAGTCGTACCAGGAATAATTCAATTTGTTTCATCTTTTTATTTTAGTTACTCTTGTTATTGGTTAAAGAGCTTTATTTCTTACAGGGACTTCCAGCTTTACTTCTGAAATTAACGGAAGACCCACTCGTTGCTTTGCAACGAGCTTTGCTCTAATCTTATTATTGTTTTTTTTTCCACAAATTTTTTGCACTCGGTTTCTCGGAAACTATCCAAGCGATTTAAACCATTTTTTCCAAAGATGATTGGAAGTGATCTGAATTTATTTTGTTTTGAATGTTTATGCCGTCGTAACTTCTTGTACCGATTTATCGCTGATTTTGTAGCTTTTACAATCCATTTTGTGCACGCTTCCTCTAAAAAACTACCGGAGATATGAATATGAAATTTTCAGGATAAGTAGTCCATAGTCTGAAGTTGTAACTTTTGTTTTTGTTTCACGCCAATGGCGCTATTCTTAAGAGCTCACTATGGCTCAAAAATTTGGTACGAATTTTTCTCCCCTTTTTGGTCCACAAGAATTCTCAGAAATTGATCGATAGATTTCCTTTAATTTTGTTTTCAAATGATAGAAAGAGTTACATTTCGATGTTTTTTTTCCATTCTTTCCAAAGTTTATTTTATGTCGTCCGTTTCCTGTCCCGCGACGAAAAGCTTGTAACATTGAGATCTTAAAAGCGATAAGGACTCGAGCTATCAGACTTTGTACGATTATAAACCTACAATTGTAGATGTTTTTAAACTACTAGTATTTTGTTTTGTTCGTTATAACTTCCGGTCGTCACCGGAACCACTTCAAAAATTATTATTTGTTTGCATTTAATTTTTTTCATATAGTATTGAAATATAAGTATTAATCCATACATATATCATTTTAAACAAGTATTCCTTTTAAAGGAATGATCGGCAATATTTATATATAGATACCTAGAAGCAATCAACATGATCAGTTTGATGTAAAATAATTAAAAAAGTACTGTATTTTTACCAAATATATAATAGTTTGAATCTGTACAGCATAATGTCTTCATTATGAACCGTCAACAAATTAAATTTTGAAATAAATTCAAAGAAAGCCGTTTGTATACTCTTTGTCTATTTTTATATTTTTAACGTTATTATTAAATGTTAATGTATCTTCTCTTTTTTTCTTCTTCTTCTTCTTCTTTTTCTTCTTCTTCTTCTTCTTCTTCTTCTTCTTCTTTTTCTTCTTCTTCTTCTTCTTCTTCTTCTTCTTCTTCTTCTTCTTCTTCTTCTTCTTCTTCTTCTTCTTCTTCAGAAAACTGAGTAGGGCTCTTCAAAGAGCATTAGTTACCCGTATAGAAAGAAAGGGTTGTATTAAAATAATTGAATGCGACTGAAAAACATTGAATGCCATCATAACTTGCTATTGAGGTTGCATTATAACGTAACTTTGTTTATAAATCAAGATGTCTTCCTAGCTACATCATGCAACATCAGTAGATCGAGGTCAGTTCATGGAGCATCTTCTTATGATCGAGGTCAGTTCATCGGGGTCAACTGCATTACTGAATGAATCTCTCGATCGAACTTCTTGTGAGACAAAATGTGCAGTCTTGAATTAACAGATCAAACTGTATTTAATGTATGTTTGCATCTCTTAAGGTAAACGAATTGAAATAAAACTGAGTAGAATGTTATATAAATAGTAAACCAAAGCTTCAAGTTTTTATAAGAACTACTTATGCAAGCGGAATGCGTGCGCACGTGGAAGCATTTGCTGGATGCCTCATATGGACACAATAGTGATCGGCCGAAGGCGATCACAATAAACAAAATATTCTACTTCCGGTGAGATGTCTCAAATATCTTAGATAGATTTTTTAAATACATATTTTACCCACGAGAATTCATAAAATCAAGTGATCAATTCACAAAACTTATATAGAGGATAAATATTTCATAAAAAATACGTTTAACAACTTTCATTTTGTCAACCGTCACTTTCGGTCTTCACCGGAAGGATTCAAACAAATCAAGCTGTTTGAAAGTTTTTCTTTGACAATAAATTAATTAAAATTGATAAACAAAAACATATTGTCAAAGGATGTTCAAGAAATACCAACTTTTTTTTCAATGAGCATTTCCGTTGTCCGTTTCCTGTCAAGAGAAAAAGAACAATGACTTCACGAGATCCTAAAAACCGGTGACGACTTGAAAAACCAAACTTTGTTGGATAATTACCCTGAGTATGTGTCCGTGTTTACATTATTTTGTTTGACTCGTCGTTACTTTCGGTCGTCACCGGAAGCACTTAAAAATTCTTTTTTTACTTATTTGATTAATTGTACATGGAATGAATATATCAGTAGACATTCTTATACATGTTAATTATACAATGTTAAATAAGCAAATATATTCTACTTTCGGTGAAATATATCAAATTTTTTAGGTACAAATCCTTTTTACAAATTTATTACCCGCGAGATTTTAGTCACTGTAGGTGATTGAGACACGAAACTTTAATGAATGAAAGAAAATGATTATAATTGTGTTTAACAGGTCTTTTTTTGTCAACTGTCACTTTCGGAACTCACCACCGGAAAGGTTTAAACTATTCATGTTTTAACAAGTTCAAAAGATTATATTGGGTGTTTCATCTAGCGTGATAAAAAGTGATGACCACTACGCAAATGTTAAAGAAATACCCGGGTCCAGCTTTTATTTTTATTAATCACCTTCGTTTGTCCGTTTCCGGTCTCGAGACAATTAACATAGTTTCACCAGATTCTCAGATTTGGCAGAGAGTGTCGATATTCCATCGTATCGTATAAAACAAATTCGGACGGAAGATGTACTCGTTACTCGTAACAAGATCTAGTTACTATTCCTTTTACTGATGTTTCTGATACTTGCTGTTTATACTGATATTAACTGATGTTTTTGCTGTCTGATTTCTGATAAGTACTGGGTTTTTTTTATGGCACAAGGTGAACATATTTTTAAAGCAAAAACGTTTTCATCTATTTATCTAAAACAAAACATGATCTATGTTTTAAGGAAGTGAACATGAAAGAAAATGTCCAGGGTTAAAATGTGTCGGTTTAATGTATATGATGATATCTGAAAATTATTTAGACACAACCTTCCTCAGTGAGAAGATATACTACTTAGAATAAATAATTCTTGCAATCCATGAGCGCTGCCATATTGTTAAAATCAGTATCGCCCTGCTTGGTTATCTCTAAGTATCTAAGAGAAGGCAGCTACGATGCTAATGTCAGGGAGATTGCTCAGTAACAGAGATTAAATTCCATCATCTTAATGTGCATTGGACCTTGAAATGGATGTAAAGAGTTGTCATCTTTAAACAGGGTTTATTAAGGAAGTTTTTGAATCATTTGAATCCAACCAGCAATTAATGTTACATGTAACTAGAATGGAATGTCCATGGATCAGTGTTTGTGTGACCTATTTTTTCTTGCAATCAGAAATTTCTCAAATTGTTGTCATGAGTTTGAACATTATGTGTACTTCATGAATGAGCACACAAGGTGCATTGCTCAACATTTTGATTTTTAAATGTGTCTTAGTTCCGTTATTTATCTAACAACTGAAACCAAACCGTTCAACATATCATTAAGATCCAATCTAAGATAAAAACAAATCAGAGAGAAAGATTTCTTTATCTATGTAAACACTGACTGCCACATCCCCTTACAAACATTTGGAATGCGATGGTTTCATATTTCACAAAATATCTTTTTTTTTATAAATCATTTATTGTTACCTAATGGTCAGTTATGGAAAAATACTGAATCCTTGTCCTCTTAAGACAGTACAAATTTTGCTTCCCATCCAGGCAGTTACTTTTATCAACTCTGTTTTGATCCAGTTCGATCAATCTGTTTTAACAATGACCCAGACATCAGTAGCAATGTGGCATATCTGCGTCAGAGAACAGATACATGCTGGGGAAAATGGATAACCCCCAGAAACATTTCACTGAGAATGTCATATTGATAAAGAAAACCTGATAGAAATAAACAAAACGTTACAGACCTCATTTCTGATTTTCAGAAGGCTTTTAAATTTTATTAAGCAACAATTATTTTTTTCATGTGCGTTTCCTTTAACATACATTTTGTACTTGTGTGTATTCGGCTATAATTCGTTACATCCTAATTCATATATACATTCATTTACCTATTTAATAGCTTCTAATTTTAGCTTTAAACACTGTTAAAATCGCCTCAGCATAGAAATCAAACTCTGATTTCCCAAGACTCATGGTTGTAAACCGTCCAGAAAATGCTTACTAAAGACAGACAACACAAGTTTTATCTATTTTCTAAATATCAAGATTTACCTTATAATCTCTGAAAATAAGTGAAGGTCTCTTACTCTCCCTCGTTCAATTCTAAAATCATTAATATTTGAACACAAACAATACGCGATCTCTCTCTCTCTCTCTCTCTCTCTCTCTCTCTAATACACACACACACACACACACACACACACACACACACACACAAATACGTTATACATGTATGAATTTAGAACTACCGGTATGCGGTAATATTGGGGTACATTTGGTCACCAATGTCTGCTATTAAATATTTTATTTAATTTGAAATTTACACACATTTTTTTTTTATTTTCTTTTATAAATAAATGTGTTCTTTCTGATTTGATATCCAAGCTAAAGCGTAATTTGCTTAATTAGATTTTTAGTAAACGGGTTTTTTAGCATAAATCTTTTTTTAAAAACACTATCGCGGGGGGTGGGGGGGGGGGGGGTTCTTAAGCTAATCTATATTTTCTACAAGCATTTTATTTCTATATATATATATAAAATATATGAATTGGAACAAAAAGAGAAATTTCAATTTAAATAGTATACAGCTAAAATGAAAATAATCAAATCTATGTTTAATTGGAAATGATAAAATAACACAAACTGTAATAAATTTCAAAGGTAAAGATAGCTTAGTACTCTTCTGTTAGTAAAGCAAGTCTGTAAAAAGTAAATAAACGATCAACTTTGTTATGTTCTTCTCCCTTTCTCTCTCTCTCTCTCTCTCTCTCTCTCTCTCTCTCTCTCTCTCTCTCTCTCTCAATGATAGTCAAACATTTGGTAGCCTTAGTGAATTTTGTAAGACACTTAAGGTCAAATAATCTAAAAACTTGCAAACATACTGTATGACTGATTATCTGAATATAAACTCATGTTAACCAATATTCATAGTTTAAGTTATAAAATCATAATAAATAAATGAAACAATTTTATTCTATTATTTACATTATAAACAACATTTGTAGAGTAATTTTTCTAACAATATTTGCATCACAAAATATTTATGTGAAGAGTAATTGAAAATAACCGTAAAAGTAATGATAATTACCGTAAAAACTTTTAGCTTTAACCAATTAAATTACGATTAAAAGTAATTGAATAATTCTTCAGTTACAGATTACTGTCAATTTCTTAGAAAAAGTAATTATTACAATTGATTGCGATTTCCCAATTACGATTTCTCCGTAACCCCCCCCCCCCCAATTTTGGCCCAGTCATACCCTCAGGGATAGGGGATTGAACAAAATCAAATCTACATTTCCTAAGGATGTTTACAAGCAAGTTACATCTTGCCTAGAAATTGGTTTTTGAGAAGATTTTCAAAGATTTTCTCTTTATATTCTTTTGTAACAATTTTACCCCTCCCTACTCCCATGGATCAGGATTAAAACAAACTTTATTCTACACTACGTGAGAATGATTCTACATAAGTGACAACTTTTCTGGTCAATTTTTTTTTTTAGAAAAAGATATTATTAGATTGTTCGTAATATTTTTGTGATGTTAAAAAACTGATTTCAGCTGTTATGGCCATTTAATTTCTGAGTAGATGTTTGAACAAAAGGCCAATAGGCCTTAACGGTCACCTGAATAGCATGTCTCATGCACAAACTTGTCGAGGAGTTTCATATATGCATTTAAATAAGTTTCATTCTGGAGTGGAAAAATTGAAATACTGTAATGACAACCGCCTCCCTGCCTGATGAAATCTTTTAAAAAGGACTCCGAAACCTTAAAAGTTTAGCAAAACACTTAAAGATCATTATACAGTGCAGGACCTGTTATTGAAAAAGTCTATCATCGTGTGAGATGCATACCCTCTCTTTTTTAAGTCTCAATTAAAAACTGCTATTTTAAAAACAGACATAAAAAGTTAAAATATCATAAAAGAGTCATGCATATAAAATATAAACAAGAACCAAGTTGGAGTTGTCCTCAATATTAATATATTATTTACAATAAATGAAAATCTATTGATATTCATGCCCTATGTGCATGTTTCATCAATATCATATGTGAGACGTTCAACGATTATGCACAAGGAATCTCGACAAAAACACCTTTAACAACATTGTCTGGCTTTCGTTTTTCTTTTTTCTTTTCCTTTTGTATTTGGTTTTTCTTCCTTTTTTTGGTGGGGGTGGTTGGTGGTATTTTGGGTTTTTTTAAACAACTACAATGTACACTTCTAAAGACTTCTAAGAATATATATGGTTCAAGGGTGGGGATCTCAACTGTTTTTAAGATATTAAGGGACTTTCTGTTTGAGGGGGTCACGGCCACCCACAGGGCCCATGACCTACAGAACAGTTGATGCCCCTTGACATCAGAAACATGAATATATATGATTTGGGGTCATGATTATAACAGTTTCTGAGATATATGGTAATTTCAAATTCCTGGGGGGTGGGGATGACCCCAGGGGTCAGATCTAATAAACCCTATATATTGCCAGTAACAGCCAATATATGATTATGAAAACCCTATATTATTATCTTTTCCGTTTTTAAGTTACCATTTACAATAGAATCTACGATTCTTCCTACAAGCTTCAATGTTAGACCCTACACTCCCCCCCCCCCCCCCCCCCGAAAAGTGGAAGTCTAACTCAAAATGAGAAAATTCAAACCAGGGTGCACAACTAGATATGCAGGCCTATCATATCCTAGAGTTTTGTACAATTCTGTTTAGCCATCTCTGAGAAACAAGTTCAGCGCGGGAAATAAGAAAAAGAAGAAGACGAAGAATAATATTACATGTATTAAGAACCGTACAAAACAATAAGTCTCCAAATTTTATTCGGGAGACTTAATAATAAAGATTAAATAGAGATAGGATTATCAAACATCAATAATTTAAAGATAATTGACAATTTCTGATTCTAAGGGGGTCGGAATGACCACTTAGGGTCATGTCTTACATGCCATAATGATCTGATGCGTCTGCATGACATAAGGAGGAATAATATCTTTGGATTAAGGGGGGGGGATCTCAGTGGTTTTTATGATATTTGATAATTTCAGGAAGAGCACTTGGGATCATGACCTACATACCATCTGAAATGCCTTGAACAAAGAAACAATAATATAATATGTACATGATATATGATTCAATTTAAGAACCCAGATATAAATCAATCATCTATGTTTTGCAATACTTCCTATGTATATATACATGTATTAGTTTGTGTTTTGTTCTATACTATTCATGTTCATGACTGTAGTATGTATATATGACTTGGAACCCCCCCCCCCACAAACAAACTCAAATATAAACTGTTCTCCGCCCCCCCCCCCCTTAATTGTCGAATGATATATTAAAATAAAAATATAATTTGGGTGTCTAAAAACTTTTTTAAACTGGTGAAAAATGTTATTCGTAAAAAAAATTACATTACACATCGCATAATTGACAAATGATCTATTGAGGTATAATCAGAGGTCATATTTCTACCTTGGGATCAATAACTAATATTCATTGACAAGTTAAAATTAATAACAATACATGATTCAAATTATAAATGTTTATACTCCACATTCACCCCCCCCCCTCCCCAATCTAACCTGGTTTTAAAGATTCAGTCTATCATGTGTATCATATCATTTCCTATTTCATAAAGGCGGGGGGGGGGGGTTAAAGACAACACCTGGGGGTCATTAATATACTTTACACCATTTGATGCATCATAATGACAATAGAAGATATTTTGTATTTTCCTGTTTCGTGGGGTCAGAACAGCCCCATAAGGTCATGACCTAGATTGTCTTTGATGCATTATAATACATTAAGAAAGAAATACTCCCTACTTCCTTTTATAACTCATATAAAAATGATAAGTGTCTACACTTACTTACATGTAATACACAAATTTAATAAGAAATTGCTTATACAGGGTCAATATGGGGTCAACTCAATAGTGCAAGTCTGACAAATGAAAAAAATATCTTTTGCAACTAAAATGACAGAACCTTTGCAAATGCGATAGGATAGGTAACGATGATAAGCTTATCTAACTATTAAAAGATGATGATATAGTGTGTTGTCAAAGGGAGATCATATTTAGAAAGTGAAAGTAGAACTTATGTATGCTGGCATCTCATTATATTGTGCTACTGCTACTACATGTATTCTGCTTACCTAAATTGGTCAACATTATAATGATATTCCAATTAAAACACAATAATGAATTCCTTTAGCTGATCTTAACTAATCCTTTTCTGCATATGGAAAACACAGACATGTATGTATACACGTGAACCCATCTAATCGAAGAGCTGGGTAAAACTAGTACCCGCTAATGAGACCTGCAGACATGTGTTGTGTACGTAACTTCAGACAAAGATCAGTCATTTGTAACATGCATGTATTTTTATGACCTATTTTTCAAATCCACTTGCACTATTTGATTAGGTAAATAAGAGCTTTATGGTGGTACAGGACACCTGCATATTGTAATGTATACTTCCTATTGAGATAAACAATAAAGTATATTAAATATTGATAAAATATTTACCCCCCAAATAATGTTACCTAACATTGAAGCGCAATGGGTTAGAGCGTTCACATATCTGTAAGAGCATGGGAGTCCAAGATGTGTTTTTGGTAATTTTACAATTGATATAATTGAATTTAATGGGGAGAGGGGGGGTCTGGACCCCTCACTCCCACCCCTTCTCTAAATCTGTGCACACGATGATGTTCATGTAGGCACACAGAAGCAAATCTAAAACCGGCAACTGCTCATGTGTATTAACATATGGGAAGGGATCTCATGTTTCAGTTATGACAATTATAATTTTTAATTGTATTACCGGAGCTTGCATGTGGCCTTCATTTATAATTAAACTGGTACAAAACAGTGTTATTTAGGGGCAAACACTTGGTGCGGATATAACTGTCTAATGACAGCTTTTAGTTAACCTTATTTGTACTGGATTTCAAAGCTTCACAAAAGTCCTTACAAACAGAGATATAAAGCAGTTTCCAGTAAATGTTCTACCAACCCTCTCTTTACTCCTTACTAAAATTCTTACAGTAGTGAAGGAGAAACTTCAAGTGTACTGTACAACAATATACTTCAGAAGCGGTGTGAATCAGATGTGGATACAACAAAGCTCTAAATAATTATTAGAAACTTTAAGGTCCCGAAATCTTACCAAAATCAATAGTATCAAAACATACGATATTTCAATGCTTTATACAACCATTCCCCTGGAGAAAATAGAATCTAGACTTTTAGTGATCATCGACAGTTGTTTCTTCAATAAAAATAGAAGTCGTAAAAATGCTTAACTTTTCATTGGAAATCAAAAAAAGTATTTTGTTAAAAACCACCTTGATTGCACACACAAGTACTTTAAAGTTGACATTAAAAAGATGCTTGAGTTTCTAATAGACAACATCTATGTAGTTTTTACAAAATCAAGTATTTCAACATTCTGTTGGAATTCCCATGGGTACCAATTGTGCCCCATTCCTAGCACACCTATTTTTATTTTCTTATGAACCAAAATTTATTCAAAAACTTGTACGTGAAAAAAATAAATCACTCGCTGTGGCCTTCACTCAACATTCAGGTATATCGACGACGTAAATTATCAAGTAACAATTGTTATTCCTTTCATGCGTCGACTCGATATATCCCAGTGAACTTGAAATAAACGGTACCGTAGAGTCTGTGTCATCTGTTTCATATCTGGATATTTTACTGGAAATGGACATTGATTGTAACCTAACAAGAAAACTTTATGATAATCGCGATGACTTCAATTTTTCTGTTGACAACTTTCCTTTTATAGGTAGCTATATATCTTCATCACCTGCATGTGTGTGTGTGGTTTTTTTTTTTGGTTTTTTTTGTCTCTGTTAATTCGATACGCAAGGGCAAGCTCTTCGTATGAACAGTTTCTAAGGCGAGGCAGGCTACTGACAATCAAGTTGATAAAACAGGGGGCTATCAACAGTCTCGTTTGAAGTCATCTTTTCTTAAGCTCTATGGTCCATCCAACGACCTTGTCAGATAATACAATCTTCAATTGGGTCGCATGCTAACTGACGTTTCTTTCATACTATTTGTTAGATCAAATTAATCACCTTATTGTCTACGAACTCTTCCGGTTTTACCCGATTACGACCAAGAGCACACGGGGGTGTGACCGGTCAGTAGAGGATGCCTTTTCCTCCTAGGCACATGTTCCTACCTTTATCTATTTGGTGGTCCGTGCTTCTCTGCTTTGAATTTCTATTTCGTTTTATAGATGTTTTAGATTGTTGACGGTCTGTTATTGTCATTTTTTTCATAGATAACATTTTGATGGGATGTGTAAATCGTTAGGTAAAAAGTATTTTAAATTTTTACAACAAAAATGAACGAAAAGACAAATTCTATATATAGTAGGAAAAACTCAAAGTCATGAAGAAATTGTCGTTCTGTCATGTCTTATTACTAAATAATTTTTTTTTATTATAAGATTTCGTGGGGTTTTACATTATAAATGTTTTTAGATCTTCTTTTAGTTGATTACAGTATGTAAATATCATCAAAACACAGTTTGAGTAATGATATTCATTTAAAAAATGACACAAATAAAGATACCGAAAAAAAAAGATTTACTAGCTAAGAACTAGACAAATGAATATGAATATTTATTCGAAAAATATAAAAAAGCAAAGCTTTTTTTCGATGCTATAAAAAACACAATTCCATGGTGTTTTTTTTGAAAATGTGACATCAATGTCGAGTATTTATAGGTGTTTTTGTTTTTTCAGCGCCATGGCTATGTGTAAAAGATGTGGAATTAAAAAGCTTTCAAATGAATTTCCTCCTGTTGCTGTGTCTGAAGAATGTGACCATCCGCCGCTCGAATGTCTTCGGGTATGAAATTTGCCGTTTTTAAATTAAGATTTCCAAGGATATTTTTTCGATATTTATGTATTATTTGTTGGCAAATTATTTCATCTAAATAGCTAGTTAGAGGATCAAACCGAAGTTATGTTTGAATTGGGAATATTGATTATTATCATATTAAAGAACCATAAGTACAGTGCCGATCAGAACCAACAAAAAAGAAAGTAAACTCCAACTAAACCCTGGGTTTACTTTCTGGGTTTACTCTAGGTTTACGCCGCGTTTACTAGAGTGGACCCAGAGTAGACCCAGGGTAAACCCAAAGTAAACCCAGAGTGGACACAGAGGGTAGACCCTGATCAGAAGTGTGCCCCTATAAGCAGACACTACATGTGTATTCGGAATATACAAGGGGCAGGAATTGCAGGCAGTAATAAGATCGCAAGATGAAATACAGGTCTGCTTCACACTTCAATGTGTATAGTTGACCACAAAAGCAGTTCTCGAGTAATCCCAAAGTAAACCCCGGGTAAATCTAAAGTAAACCCCGAGTGGAACCACATTTGCAAAAAGTAAACCAGGAGTAAACCCAAAGTAAACCCAGAAAGTAAACCTGGGGTTTAGTTTGGGTTTACTCTTGTGTTAGGTTGGGTCTAATTGGTACTGTATATGTATTTTCTCTTTTATTTTTATAACAAGTATTGTTTTTAACGAAATGTTATTTTTTCACCAATTCATAAAATCGTTGATCTGAATTAAACAACTTTTATTGTAAATAACAATATACAAAATCGTTTTTCAAATTGTTTAATATAAACAAGTTATAAGACGAGTAATATGTTATATTATAATATCAAATGAATAGGTTATATATACATATATATATATATATATATATATATATATATATATATATATATAATATATATATATATATATATATATATATATATATATATCTAAAGCAGAGAGAAATTCACTTTTGTTGGAGCTCCACCTCCGCCCCGACCAAGGCTTGAACTCAGGACCTCTGGAACCCATTTTCCAAGCAGTGAGCGGCCACTGCGCTAACCACTCGGCCATTTAGGCAAGACAAAAATCTTGCTTTCGATGACAAAGGAACCTAGCGCGCTGGCCGCGCACTTTATAGTCGTTTGAGATACCGGTGGAATACAGTTAAACGACAATTTGATAATTTTTAAGAATTTAAAGACTGTTTTTAAAAAGCAATTGGAGAGAGAGGGGTTCTCTCATTTATTTTTCCCGTTTTTGCAGACATCATTTATTCATATAGACGTAGAATACAACCCATTCATTGTTTACATATAAAGAATAAAGTATAAGTATTTACTATAAAAAGTAATCTGTCGTGGTATAAAATTGAAATTTAAAAAAAAAACACTAGCATATGCGTATTAATTTGCATAATTTAAACCAAATCTGCTTAAGTATCCGCCGAATTGTAAACCCTTGGTCCGCTTTATTTTTATTTTATTTATTTTTTTTTTGTGTTGAACATGTCTCTGCTGAATTGTTTTGAAGAACTGGCATAATATAGACATTATTTCTTAAAACATGAATTAAATGGTCAATTTTTAAGAGAAAATTATAAACGTTTCCCTGTTGACAAATATAATGTAGTTTTAAAATCTAAGATTGTTTGGCAAAATTTTAAGTGATAATGTGTTACCGTAGCAACCATTGTATAACGATCATTATTTTAAAACATCAGGATTGAAAGCTTTAAGGTACATGGTATATAAAGGTTTTTAAAATATTTCAAGTTATGAAAATTAGTATATTGGAGTATTTGGAGAAAATTTTCTAAGATCATGAAATGGTTAAACTCATTCCATAATGTGTAAATTACATTATATTCCACAATGATATTCATGAATTAGATTGAAAAGACATCGTCAAAAAACTTTAAAACTAAAAAAAAAAGAAAAGAAAAACAATCTAATAAAGACTTGTCCTAGAGAAATTCTTAAACCTTATAAGACTCATGTCTCAGGACATAAAATATGCACAAAAGAAAATGATATGACCTTGACTTTGGTCTATTGACCTTGAGTCAAAGACATTACAAAACCTCAGGTCAAATGCAATATTAGTGATAAGTAATAGACATAAATTGTTAAAATTAAATTCACAACTTTTCAAAAATGGCACTTTGCGTTTCGGATATTTATTTCGATTCAACCTGCAACCTCTTTTATTGATTAATAAGCTCGTCCACCAACTGAATCGTCAACGGCGTTGTGCATTCAGTTACATAACTCATTCCACAATTCGCTACAACTTTTGAATCCAAGCAAGAATATTTTGATCAATAAAACTATTTGTTTATTTTCTTTACAGAATTTGGTTTATATATAGAGGATTTAAAAAGATTTAATGCGTGTTTTTATGATATATTTACTGAAATTCATGAAAACTTTCTTTACTATTTTCTTACGCATAGACTTAATTTATGTGTTATACGTGTGCATTCCGGTTTGAGACTTTGGCTGACAGTAAACTTATAGACGGGGTCACGTTACCCCGTCTTAAAATAGAATAAACTAGAGCAGAGTTCGTGGCAAAGCCACGATTCGGTCTTCTGTTGTTGCTGCGAGTTGACAATATATATAATTTGGTGTCAAACGATTAGAATGACAGGAATTTCAGTTCTGCTTTTGTTATAATCAAAGTACTGATGTACTGACGGGAGTTGATTTTATCGATTATCATTTATTTTAAAATCAGCGATATGTGATTTTGTATGGCAAGTAGTATCAGTAATCGAAATATTTCTGAGAAATTGTATGGATCCAGGCAAGATTGAACTCTAGTTTTGTTCAACCAAACGCTCGACTGTCGGATATTAACGGAGACATCCGAGCGTCTGGTTGAACGAGACTAGTACATTAAAGTCTAGCGTATGAATACAAACGACTTCAAAAAATATCTAAACTATTTGTACCATTTAAAATCTTACCATCTTCATGGTATTAATAAATAGGTTTTCTTGAAAAACAATGCTTCAGAATACATTGCATCTGAATTTATCGATTATTTTCAGGAACTAAGTGTTGTCGGCGGTATTGATTTGTGCTTAGGTCCAAACACTGTTTCACTTTCGGTTTGCCCGAGTAAGTGCATAGGAGAGTTGATTAAAATCAACCCCCAAAAAGGTGTTGTGATTGAAAGCCTGTATAAAATCGTGTTTTGATAGAGACAGGAAAAAAATCTTTCAAGAAAACTATTTGTCGAACACAGTTTTTGTAATTGTTTCAAACACTCTTTACACAAAGAGAAGTTTAATGGTGAGTTAATTTTTTTAGGGAAGCAAGGATTGTTATAATATTACTTGTACTCTAGTTTCATGTCAGGAAATATATTTTTTTTAAACAAACCCGCCTAAAAAAGACACGTAACCGTTTGTTTACGATAACTTCTGTATTTAAATCTTTTTAAATTTTTGAAAACTATGTGCAAGTTTGAAAATGTAGCGTGCTGTCAAAATTTAGTAAATAGTCAAAATTGATGGCATCTCTGAACGTTTCTACAGGGCTGATATTAATTAATGATACGAGTAGACTTGAACATTCAGAATAATAATCAGCTATCAAAGATCAGCGGGATTATTTATGCATGACTAATAGGAGCTCCAAACCATTGATTGCCTAAAACTGTTTATGTTGACATTAACATAATGTAAGGTCAATGGTCAAAATTTCGAGGTATTTTATCTTGAATCGATTTTATTTATTTTAAAGAGTTTTCAATCGCGTGCCAGCCAGTGATATAAATTTATAGACCAGTAAATACAACCATGAAATATGTAAAATGATATAAAAAAAGACATATAGAAACTTAACTTTTGCAATTACATTGCAACAGAAAGTTTTTAAGATAAAAAAAAAGAAAATGAAAAAATTAGTCCGAATTTCCTCTGTTTTAATATTAATCTACCTTTGTCAGAGCATATCTTCTCCAAATAAACAAATCATGGATATATATATATCGATATTTGTTAATAACGTTGTTATTTTGTGTTTGTAAAACAATTTTGGACTTCAGATGTTGAACTTTGTAAAAATATTTTTTGAAATCTCAAACCCTGAGTTAACGTAATCCTTAAGTGTTACTTTGAGAAGCGCATATATTTTTGGAGGCATACGGGGATATGTCCCTATATTATAGTTTGTAAGTCAAGTAAACTACATGTATCATGGTCTTTCAAAGAAATAAGAAATCTGTCGACACTTGCAGTACGTTGATGATTTCTATGGCGAATGCTTAGCATAATGTAGTCGTATTTCATAACTTTTAATCCCAAGAACAAATTACCTTTGACTTTAAACTTTAAATTATGATATATTTGTTATTATTCTGTTCATAATTATTGAAGTTTAGCGTTTTTATGTTAATTTTCTAGATAGGTAAAGTTAGCTACTAGTAACTGGCTGCTAGTAACTGGCTACGAGAAGTAAGAAAAGCTAGCTACTAGTAACTGGCTACGAGATGAAATCAAAGTTGGCTACTAGTAACTGGCTACTAGTAACTAATCCTGTCGTAATATTATGTGGATGACTTGACTGAATGTTGATATAAGCATGTCTGGCATATATCGTCAATTTGGATATACAGCTACTTGAGATATACTGACAAAACCGCCAGAAAATAAAGATAATTGTAACAAAATACACTAGTAGCTGACTTCATAAAGAGAGATATCTCTGCACTTCTATTGTATTTTCTTGTGGATGACCTGATAAAGTGTTGATACTAACAACCATTGAAGATGTCTTCAATCTTTGTGTACGGCTACTTGAGTTGCATGAAAAAATTGTCTTTGAAATAGAGATAGTTGAAACGAAATGCACTGCTAGCTGACAAGATTAGGAGAGATATTTGGGTAATTTTGTTGTAATATTAAGCGGATGACATGATTGTTGATATTTTCAATCTATAAGTACAGCTACTTGAGTCAACTGGACAATATTGTCTAAAATAGAGATATTTTAAACGAAACGCACCAATTATCGATGAGAGTATGAGAGGAAAATGGGTAAATAATGATATAGTGCAATGTACATCTTTAGAATACAAATACAAATCCTAGGTGTGTTTTTCTCACTTGGACAGTAACTAGTAACTAGAAGCCCAGTTTTTTTCATCACGTAGCCAGTTACTAGTAGCTAGCTTTTCTTACTTTTCGAGGCCAGTTACTAGTAGCCAGTTACTAGTAGCCAACTTTGATTTCATCTCGTAGCCAGTTACTAGTAGCTAGCTTTTCTTACTTCTCGTAGCCAGTTACTAGTAGCTAACGTTACCTATCTTGATTAGATATATCTTTTTTCCATTTACTCATATTTACATTATTACATATCATATTATTTAATCTTGCATTTATAAATATTTGTCCAACTCTTCTCATCATATATTTCAAATTTATTACGCAGTATTGATTGAAAACAAGGCTTACAAAACTTTTTTTTCAATGAGATTTTTAAAGAAAAAATACTACATTTACCAGTCAAATTGTAAAATCCCAGAGGGAAGTTGAAACTCATTACGTTTTGTATGTTTATTAAATATACATTGTTGAATGAGTAAAGTTTTCGAATCGATTTAGCTATTTGAAAAAGAATTTTGTATTCACATAACCAGTTACATTTATTAATAATATTTGCATAATGTTCTAATGGTCTGAAGTTACCCTCGTCGTTAAACAAGTCTTTAATGTAAAGTATTCCCTGATTTAATCCAGTTTTCGAAGAAAACGGAATTTCCCTTACATACTAAATTACAATTATTACATATTGGTTGTTGTAAAATATCATCAGGTGATCTTTTTCTAAAGTGTAATTCACGTTTACATTCATTAAAACATCAAAAAATTTCTTTGTAGAATAGGGGTAACTTTATGCTATCTAAAGCCTCTGTTTTAGTAGTGAAGCACTTTAAAAGAAAGTGTATATCGATATTAAGTTTTTTACACTAGTTACTAAGAATATCAAATAGGATGCCTTTTGAGTTCAGTAATCTTGAAATTTACGCTGATTTTAATGTTTTTAACTTACAATTAATGTCTTCTATAAATAATCCACCTTTTACTATGTCTCCAATTAAAGGTTTTGAAATAGCTAGAGTACGAATAATACATGCTTTTACAAAGATTGTTAATTTTCTCCGTTTCCAGGATTCAAATAGTTTTTCAATGTCATGATTAATTTTTTATTCAATTTTTGGGAGTTTATTTTAATCAACTCTCATATGCAGTTACTCACACAAACCGAAAGTGGAACAGTGTTTGGACCTCAGCACAAATCATTGCTGCTGACAAGACCTAGTTCTTGAAAATAATTGATAAATTCGATGTAATGTATGCTAAAGCATTTTTTATCAAGGAAACTTATTTATAAATACCTTGAAAATAGTCAAATTTTAAATGGTACGAACAATTTAAATATTATTAAACATGATTCATATGGGGGTTTCTCAACATTCCTGTCAAAAAAGTCCAAAAAATTCATATTATTAAAATGTGCGTAATTCAAATTAGAAACTAGATGTACTTGTCTTGCAAAATAACATATCACTGATTTTAAAATAAATAAACATCGACAAAATCAACACCCGTCAGTTCTTCAGTACCCGTACCCTGATTATTATAGCATTCTTCCATTTCGTGGCCTACATAAATACCTAAACATTAAATTCTTACTATGATTCCATGAAGCTCTTCAAATTCGTTTTTCATATCTCCTAACAATATGCATTCAGTTTTATCAATATTAATTTTTAACCCAGCACATTCACAGAATGCGTTTATAACATATAAAGTATTCGTCATTGATATTTCGTCATTCAAAGCCACTGTTAAACCATCTGCTTGTTGTAAAGTTTTAATTTCATAGTTATTTATTCTAATGCCATTTAAGTTTTGATGATTTTTTTTTTATTTTAGTCGCCATTTTTTCTGCTACAAAAAGAAATAAGACAGCTGATAAAGCCATTTTCGTCTTATTCCTCTTGTTATTGATCATGATTTTGAAAGCCAGTTGTTGTTTTTCATTTTAAAAATAGGGTTTCTATAAAATGGTTGCCCATGTAATGAAAAAATTTCCGATATTAAACTTTTTAAAGTTTTAAAAAGAAAATTCCATTCAACCGAATCAAATGCTTTTTAAAATCTAAGAATAACATAATTCCCCCCACGTTTTCTGATTTGCAAAATTCA
Organism: Magallana hongkongensis; assembly: GCA_015776775.1. Classification (NCBI taxonomy): domain Eukaryota; kingdom Metazoa; phylum Mollusca; class Bivalvia; order Ostreida; family Ostreidae; genus Magallana; species Magallana hongkongensis. The sequence goes on along the minus strand of VIAA01000113.1, from coordinate 37,144 downwards.
AATATATATAATATAAGCCGGGCATTTTTCCAATGTATCTTCCTTTTATATATGCATTTTGGTTATCATTGATTATGTATTTTAGGATCTTCTGTAGTCTTTTTGCAAAAACAAAAGGTATGATGTTGTAATCAGAATTTGTAAGACTTATTGGACAATATTTTTTTTAAAGAATTCTTTTCCCCTTTCTTAAACACTAACACTATTGCCGCTGTGTGTATGTCATCATTTTATTTTCTTATATATCTTTAAAAGCATCGTAAAAATATGAACCAATTACATTCCAAAAACATTGATAGAATTCACTTGGTAATCCAACAAGGCCAGGCGATTTATCGTGTTTCATACTATTGACAACTTACATTATGTTAGTTAACCGGAATAACGACAAACTGTCAATTTATAAAAAATATTAATAGTTCATGTTTATATATTTACCTATCAAATCTGTGCAATAATATTCACGAATATGTATATTTAAAGACGAAACTCAAGCAAACTAAAACCACGTGTCCGACATTGTCGTAGCCGCTATCATGACCTGCTTCTCGCATACGACATTAACAAAATTTAATCCAAAAATAAAGACCCAATATATAGATTTAGGAACTATTGGATCATTATATTATAATAGATTTTATACAAACAAAACAATACTTTAGTAATATTTCACGATGTTTTTTTTTCACGAGACAGTTGTTTTATTTAAAAATATAAAAAGAATTGGAATTCCCTTGTTGTAATGTTACCCCATATATCGTTGTAAAACCGAATCTCGAGGATTCTTTTATAAAAACGTTTGATTTTACAGAAATATTCCAGAAATGCTGCATTTCAACAATATATTTGCAACATTCAATAATGTATTTTTGGTGTTTAAAAAAGAACGAAGTTTCAAACACTTTCACCTTCGCTTACTGCCATCATTGCGATGGTAGCCGTTCTGAAGGAAAAAATCGACACAATGAATTCCCTTTTAAGAATTAAAAACCATGCAAGTTCATGATTTCTTTCATTTCTCATTAAATTTATAATTCTGCTTTTTACTAGGGGAGAAATGTCGACGAAACACTTTAAAATTAGGGTTTTAAACGATTATGAATAAAACAAGTGTAGTTGTTTTCCATATTCGCACAAATATGTACGTTCAGCAGGACAGAACATACGTCATAATACGTACAAATATGTGCGTGCAGCAGAGGGTTAACTCAACTTATACTTCCCGTCTTGATGCTAATTAACCCGCGTTCATAAAGTTCAATACACACCCCTCCGACAATTTCGATTGTTATAATGCACCCCTTTCCACCCTTGACGTCATTGGCTGAAACGCGTCTCGTGATTGCCTTACAATATTACTTATTAGGTTTGCTCCGCCGCGCTTTCTATGGACTTTACCAACCCCACACATTTCTGTAAACAGCCAGTAACAAACCTAAAAAGTATTGTGTTATGTTGAGGACCTAAAGTTTGATATGTAGACAACAAACGATTTGGGAGTGTAAAAATTAAAGGTATGGTTGAACGTTTGTGTAAAAAAAAATTAGCTCAAATAACGCTACGTCCACCATGTTGCCGTATAAATTTTGACGCCCGCCTTGTTAAGAAATTTATAAGGCAATCTCTTGATGCAACTCATCAAATGACGTCGAGACATTCTAGTCCGAGGGAAAACATTTATGTTTAAACGGCGAGCGTCAAAATTTATACGGTAACATAATGGACGAAACGTTTTTTTTAACTTTTTTTTCAAACTTACCTTCGACCATACCTTTAAATTTTAAGGGGGAACAGGACACATTATAACATTTGATGTGCTTACTCTATTATGACGTCATAATTGATTTAATTGTTTGTAGCTTTGATGTCATTTTTACTAAATGACGTCATATAGGATTTGATAGATCGTTTTGCCGTACTAATCGGCTCTGAAGTAGTCATTGTCAAAACATGAGCCTTTGGAAATTTAACATTTTAAATTTTAGAAATGTAAATGTACAAAACCATAATCTGTTATTATAATCAGATATTAGCTGCAGGTCTGTAGTTCCTGGTCTGAAAAAAATTGGATAGACAACCTTGGAGCTACAGTGCCTCCCATAATGAAAAACTGCAATTTACGGCGCACACAAATATGCGCTACTTTAGGACTGATTAACCCTATTTTCACGCAAAATCAATAAAAACAATTAGTACCTTTTCTCTTTTCTTGAAAATATTCTGTAAAACATTTAAAGATTATCGAGAGAGAATGTTTCAAACATACGAATTCCTTTGATATTTTTCCAGGGAAAGGTAAACTTATGAGTAAACTTTGTGCAAAATAATAAGTAAATTTATCGGATGGTTTGTCTGTTTACTGCGCTCAAATATTGGTCTGTTGTCCTAATCATCCCCGACATTTTATATTGGATTATATAGAATAAGGGGGTTATCATTTTTATTATAATGTACAAAAAATTCCAATCCTACGATTTTCTTTTAATTTTTAGCGATCGAAGGTATATGTATAAGTAAAGTTTTAAGCGAAATGAAAACAAAATTGACTGGATAGCTTTTAAGGCTATCCGCCCTCGTAGTTTGATTCTATAAACTCATTTTACCAGCTATCATATATACAGAATTGTATAGAATAAAAGGATATTAACGAATCGAATTGAGTTTTATTTGTAATAGATAAAAAAAAATACCATTCCACTTACAATGAACATGAAAGGATCGAGCAAATGTTTGTCTTTGCATATAAATTGTATAACGCTTCAAACAAATTGCACTGCGTATATTTTTTTCGATTGTTACGTCAAAATTTCAACTGAATTGCATGTTTTTTTTTAAAAATTGCAAGTTTTATATAGCGCCTTTAAATTGCAATGCATTTCTCAAAGTGCTTTTACAATTATTACCCCAGCAGACCTTAAAGCATTCCAGAGCCTTCTCAGTGCGGCAGCCGTTAAGGCGCTCAGACACTCACATTCTGACAATATATTTCACTGTCTATAGCCAGGTACCCATTTTACACTTGGGTGGAGTAAGGAAATACATGTTAAGTGTCTTTCCCAAGGACACAACGTCGACCTTTCAAAATATTTTTGAAATTAAATGACCTTTCATTTGATATCAAGAAAAAGGGACTATCCCCTAACATTAGGAATTCAGATTGGTCTAAAGTATTATCTGTAACCTCTTACTAAAAACAAACATGCTTATCCTACAGTTATATATCCATGAAATATATTGAGTTGTTCATGTGTTACTTGATAAGAGATTTTAAGTTACGGTCAGTTTAAGTCTTTGATCTTTTATATCCTAATGACAAAAAGTATTTGAAAAAGCAACACAGAAAAATAGAGGCTCATAACGATGCATTCTCCAGTTGAATGGTCCCAAAAGGGTGATAAGAAACTGGCCCCTAAATTGTTCTTTCCCAGGAAACTAAATAACGGTAACAAACACCTGTTGAACAATAAACGTGAAAAAAATAATTCGTTTTAATAAATGTAAAATAAGGGTCCGGCTTTTCTAAGACTAAGAGTGGTCTATATCCTTTTATCCATAGCTATTTGTTCTTCATATGTATTACATGATAACGGGCTGGATGTCCAAAACTTCCCTACCTCTATTTCAAGACCAGGTTTCGTTGTCGAAATTCAAAGTCAATATCATATCACCTCGCGGCTAGTTCTTCGTCTTCTTCTTTGAACATGTCCATCGCGTTTCTCAGAGATAGTTGAATAGAATTATTCAAAACTCTAGGATATGATTAGCATGCATATCTAGTTGTGCACCCCGGTTCAATTTTTTCTTTTTTGGGGATGGCCAACCACTTTCTAGGGTGTTTAGAGGGTGTTAGGTCTAACACAGAACCCTTTGTAAAAATCGTAAATTCTATTGAAACTGGTTATAACTTGAAAACGGACAGAGATAATTACATAGGGACTGTTACATGCAATATATTGGATTTATGAGATCTTACATCTAGGGTCAGCCACATTTCCCAGGAATTGGAAATGACCAAATTTTTGGAAAACGTTTGAGATCCCCACCCCTAAACCAGATATGATCTTGTTTCTTGTATCAAGGGGCATCAAATGGTTTGTAGATCATTTGCCACGGGGAAGTCCTGACCCCTGTCGAACAGGAAGCGTCATGATATATTTAGAACGATTGAGATTCCAAACCCTAACTCATATATCTTGATCCTTATGTTAAGGGGCATCAAATGGTATATACGTCATGGGCCCGAGGATTACTCCTGACTCCCCTCGAACAGGAAGTTTTCAAATAAGATTCCCAACCCTAACCCATATGTATCTTGATTCCAGTGTTAAGAGGCATCTTAAAGTATGTATTTCATGGGCCCCGGGGGTATTCATGGTCCCCTCGAACAGGAAGTGACCAAATATCTTGGAAACTGTTGAAATCCCAACTCCCAATCCCTACACCGTATTTATTATTGCTCCTTGTGTCAAGGGGCATTACATGATATAAGGTCAAGGAACCGGAGGTAGTCCTGACCCCTTTTGATCAGGAAGTGCGAAAATATCTTTTATATAAATAATATAGGAAAGTGATTGATATCCTCATTCTTAAACCCTATATTTTTGTTCATTGGGTCATGTCGGTTCACCTGATAAACAGCAAATGAGACATCGGGAACCTCATACAATTTCAAAAAAAAAGAAATAATCAAGTATTACCTTTTTTGTCAGTTAAGTTTTACCCATGGTACTCATCCCTACCCCCAATGATAGCCTCGTTCGTTTTGACACTTTATAATCGTCCCGATTGTAATTACATCTTGTTATTTAATATTATTTTAAAAAAAACATGATTTAAAAGAAGCAAACAAGAAAATAAACGTGTCTATTATTATTCTGTCTTTATTTTATTTTATAGTGTGTTGTTAATTCCTGTCTTACGGAAAAGAAATGTTCCCATCCTGGTTGTTCAAATTCCGTGGCACCAAACTCTCCAACAATTCAGTGGTTTGAAGCAATTTTGGATGAAATGTTTCGAGAATATGAAACAATATACACACCTCCAGCAGAAAAAGGTTCTGGAATTGAAATATTGAACATCACAGTTTTAAATGGAGATGCAACTCAGATACCCTATAATCCTTTGACATCAATGCTTGACGTGCAGAATAGTATAAGCGACAAACTCGATATTCCAAGAAACAAACAGAAGATCTTGTTCAATGATAAAGAAGTTCAGGTATATAGTTGTTTTTTTAGCGTAAATACATGTTGAAAAAAATTGTTGTATAACTTTCTAACCCTAACTAAACAATGAAGTCTTTATCTGCTTTTTGTCTTACCTCGTTTTGTGATTATTTTTTGTTGTGTGTTGATAATTCATTTTCGGTCCTCTGTTGTCATTTTGGGCTGCATCTTATATGAAAATTTCCCATCATATATTAATTGTACCCGCATAGTTATATTTTACGATTCAAATTTGCTATATTGAATAAAGTAGCTAAGGGAAAACATATTTACAAGGTTTGGTAGAAACTTTATTATATAACAGAATATTTTCATAAAAAATTGAACATGTGTTTCATAACTCAATAGTTTAAGAGTACATTATAGTTCTATTCCTAATTTTTAGCCACAAACTAAACTCTAGATAGTTTGTTCATTAAGATAACTTCATTTTGCTTTGAAAACTATTTTATCATTTCCTAAAGCGCTCAGCATAGTTGCATTGCTTTTATGAGGCAAGATTTCTTTTAACTTACTTTCACTCGTTTTCGCGTTTCCGGAACATCGATACCTACTGGCGAAAGCTAGAGACATCTTAGCCTGGAGAAGCCGTACTCTGGAGAACTCCTAACTATGCAATAGGGATAACTTTATATCGTTAACTTATCCTGCATGCAGATACATGTTATCTAGCAGTATTAGATTCGCAAGTTTTTTTAAATGAAAATCGTTATTATATAACAGATTCGGTTTTACAAAAGAGAGCATGCTGATTTCTTTAGAATCAAAAGTTTGAAGGAAAAAAGCACGTGTTGTGTTTTATGTGTTTTAGTAACAAATGAAATAATTAACGATATAAATATATAAAAATTATATAAACAACCATTGCTTCCTCTATTCGGACGGATGTCAGTAGATACTTAATTGCTTTCAAAATCTTATCTTATTAAACTCTGCGCTTAATGCAATCTTCTTTTTGCGTTAAATCGCAATCTTTTGCATTTACACGCAAAACATATTGCGACTAAACGCAAAAAAATTCAACACAATATCTTTTGCGTTTAAACCCAAAAGAAATTGATTTTTCTTATAAACTGGTCTCAATGAGCTTCCGTTGAAAGAAGATGTTTACGAAACATTTTTTATTAATTTGCATGGATCTAAAATTTTATAATGAGCCAAAGCCAATTATTTGTGAACAGTTTACAAAATTAAAAGCTGACAAATTACTAAATACTACAACAGATATATGTACTAGTAATTTGATTAATGATTTAATTTATGTGCAATATGGACAATTTATGCAGTAATACAAACACTAAATGAAACAATAGATAATTTGAAAAAGATATGTAAAATCAACATTGTTAAAAATATAACTATTAAATATTTAAATGGTTTGGTGTTACATGTGATAAAATTATCAAATTTATAAATATAAATTATCAAAGCCCCTGTATCTGGTATATTGAAATATATCATTATAATAGATAAAATTATATGAATCTTAACAAACCGGTACACTATTACGTGGCTAAGAGTTTTCCAAGTACAACTTCTGATACGCTGGCGAAAACAATACTTACAACTAATCGCAACTTCTTTAGCTTTTTTTGGCAAAACGTGTGTGCATTGCAGGTTTCACTACAGTATTCAAATTTTTATCTCCATCAAAAAGTAAGCTTCTTTAGATACAAATTTTAAGTTAAAAAAACAACACGTCTGGGGAAAATGAGCATCACTTCATTTACTATTTAGTAGCAAAAACACAGGTGCATCCACCGAGGCATGTGAGCTAAAAATTAAGCCCTGGACCTTTGCACCTACCCCTCCCTTCTTTAGAAAACAACACCCATCAAAATGTCGGTTTCTTTTTCATTCCCTGAATTCATAAGATTTTTCTGACATATTTCTTGTAACATGTGTAAAGATGAAAATATTAAAAGGTTTATAGCATGTTAAATCGTTAATGAGTAAAAACACGTTTCATCAGTGCAAAAAGTCAAAATATAATGTTGGTTTATTTTTAAAAAAATTGTACTTTCACAGGGCGAAAAACCATCTTTAAGCAAGTCCTTAAAGGTGGCTTAAAGGTGACTTAAAGGAGCTTAAAGGCTATACAACCTTTAAGCCGCCTTTAAGTCACCTTTAAGCAAGTGCTTATAGGTCCTTAATGTCCAAACTTCTTTAAGCTACCTTTAAGCCACCTTTAAGCCACCTTTAAGCATCTTTAAGTGGCATTTACGCTCTCTTTACACTGCCTTTACACTGTCTTTAAGTGGCCTTTAAGTCAATATTGATCAAGCTGAACATTAAAACATATATTAAATGCAAAAGCTCTTTTATAGAGATGGGAGGGGGTCATCCGAGTGATAATATAAAGGAAGGGGGGGGGGGTGTTCCAGGCGGTTTTAATCGTCGCTCCATTAAACACAGATCGCTATCATCAGCACCGCTCTGATGGACACAGATTGCCGTTATAAAATTCTTTATAATTTTTTGGGGGTTTCAAAATTATTGTAGGTATGAGCGCAGTCTCTGTATCTTAATATGTGCATAAAACTAATTAAAGTATGTTTGTTTCCTATTATAAATTAATCGGTGAAAAAAAATCTCTCTCTCTCTCTCTCTCTCTCTCTCTCTCTCTCTCTCTCTCTCTCTCTCTCTCAGTTCATCCGGTTATTAAACAAAATAAAGATAATGAACCAAAAATGCATGATTTAATTTGTTAATCGGTTTAAGGTTTGTATTTTTTTTTCAATTTTCATTATTTCTAACTCTAGATCTGCTAGATACATGTTAAAGATGAAAAGACTCTCAACTGCCTTTGTTATATCGGGCAGGATATTACTGCTTTGTTTGTCTAGACATAGTTTTGTTCGTTTGTGTATATCTAATTAGAGTCTATTGTTTGTCCAACTTAAGAAAACCCCTGGAACTAACACAGAATATACAAGATATACACAGCAGTTGTGTCGTGTGCCCAGGTGCATGTTTGTGTATATCTAATTAAAGTCTATTGTTTGTCCAACTTAAGAAAACCCCTGGACCTAACACAGAATATACAAGATATATACAACAGGTGTGTCGTGTGCCCAGGTGCACGTCAGGGTTTCTAAAGGCGTTGAATCTTAGTATGTACGAGTATACGATAAGTCTAGTGAATAAAAGTTAATTTACATTTGTAATTCATTTTCAAAGTATTATTTCCTAGCTCTGGGTTTCAAAGATGTTACGTCTACAAATTAACGATACATGTATGTAAGAGTAAAATCTTGAGGCTAATTAATTAATGTACCGGTGATCATAAATAGGGGTTGATTATTTAAATACATGTATAAGGGTAAATATGTCAAATATACCCGGCCTGGCACATCATACAATTGTATGTACAAGTCATTTGCAATTGCCACATGCAGTAAATACATCACCGGTAATTGGTAATTTTGTTTGTTATAGAATTGATAGTTTAAAAATCATGTACATGTACATACAATTACATGTAAATATTTAAACATATTGGAACGGCGCCGCGATCATGAAAACAGGGAATTGCGGGAATTTGAACAAATACCCTAATAGTATCAATGCATTTAATAAAAGAAATGATTTCATTTTCTTTCTTACATTTTTATAGCTATAAATTAGATGAACGTATATCTACTCGGTTTAAATTTATTAACTAAGAAAGCCTACTATAGTGAACCTAACGGTTTCCATTTAGGTATAATATATTTTTGTTCACTGAAGACCAAGTTCCGTATTTCATTCTAAATAAATACATGCATGCATGTAATTTATAAATTAGATATAATTGATTGTTACAAACTGAATGGTTTGTCAAAATCTTTTCAAGTAAACACAATCAATACAGTGATTCAATATCCACTGATATATAGGATATAAAAACGCTCATAAATATGTAAGTTGCCGTGGCGCAGAGGATGTGTGGTGATGCTAGTAATCTTAGGGTCCCGGGTTCAATTCTCGCCATGGCCGGTTTTTTTTGTGTTTTTTTTTTCATTTTTCTTTCTAGAACAAAAACCGTTTTAATACCTTTTCTTTCATAAAGTTAATACATTTTGTTGGAAATTAAGCACAATATTGAATTAAATTTTTTTTAATGGCTTAAAGGTGGCTTAAAGGTAGCTTAAAGGTGGCTTAAAGGTGGCTTAAAGAAGTTTGGACATTAAGGACCTATAAGTTGTCCTTAAAGGTGGCTTAAAGGTGGCTTAAAGATAGTCTTTAAGCTGCCTTTAAGCCATCTTTACGCTTTCTTTAAGCCACCTTTAAGCAATACTTATAGCTTAAAGGTAGCTTAAAGGTTGCTTAAAGATCGTCTTTAAGCTACCTTTAAACACCTTTAAGCTATCTTTAAGGAGGACTTAAAGTTGGTCATTCATCCTGTGTTTTTTATAATCATTTTAAAATATACAAAACAAAAAACCCAAAAATGACCCTCCGTTTGATGTAGAGAACAAAAATGCTATATAAAATATAAAAGGCTTTTGTCCTCTCTGACCTTTAAATTTTACTAAAAAATCAGAGAGAGAGAGACAGAGACAGAGAGAGAGACAGAGAGAGATGTTTTATCATTTAAATATTTCAATTGTGTGTTGAAACCTTAAACTTATCTGAAAATATTCCATCGTAAATTTAAAAAACAAAAATTCTTTTTATCTTAGTAACGGTTGAAAACGCAGGAAAAACTTTGGCACACTTACATGTTAATGTCTATTTTATAGCAAGTTCGGTCACTTTAAATTTAAATCTGGCATTAACAAAATCGGAAAAGAATCATCATAATCAGATGTCTTGAATAATTCAAATGAAACAAGCAGTACCCATGTATTATTAATTACAATGTTACGTTTTTTCAAAAAAAATATTTGGAAAATAATATCGACATTTGCAACAGTAAAAGGTACACTGAAATTTGTCAATACCGGCAGCCCTTACAAGTAGCACCCTTTCAATGTCGGCCGATTTAAAAAGTTCCAGCCAGCTTCCTCTTTATTTCTTTAGAAATATTGTTATTTCTGTCTAAGAAACTGGTACCTCCTAAAAACTGGACACTACCCCGTTTTGTTAATATACCATTGCATATATTACAAATGTAATCCTTGATATTCAAATATTATTTCAATTTAAAATAAAAATGAAGAAAATTCTGTACTTTCTGTAAAATATGTGATAGCACGACATATATATTAATCCCTAATTTTTGTTTTTAATTCTAGTTTAAATATATATGCATATTTTATAAAAAGTACATACGATAGCATCTTATTGTTGATATAATAATGGTGTGAACTTGGTAAACATGGCCCACCTCATGCTTGTATCTGATCAATGGCGATAAAATGGTTAAATGTTTTTATTGATTGAATTGCACAACGTTGCATTCCAATTTCAGGGCAATACAATAAAGTTGTCACTTTATATCAATTTTATTATTATCCAGACAACTTAAGATGCCTGTTATGTTAGGGTTAATAATCGAAAAAAAGAATATTTTAGATAATACCGGTATTTCTTATGATATTCTTTTCATTGCGTGATCATTTGGTTGGCGAAACCAAAAAAGAATATGCGTTTAAAACGTGCAAAGTTAAACTATGACCCGCTTATCTGTTCATTCATACACGAAACAACGGACATTTAATGTACATTTTGACCTTATGTTTAGGGTTAGGGATAGGGTTTAGATCTATGTTTAGATTCTCTCTTACTAGTATTCAATATAAATTGATTATGATACTTTTAAATAAAGGCTTTGGAAATATCCCTCTACATATATATATTTATTTATATATTGTAAACAATAGAGTGTTAAAATGCATTTTGGAGATACTAAATACATTCACAGAAAAACATGTTTTTACAAACGTAAAAAAAAACAATATGTAAATGTTCGGTGCATGATAACTGTTTAAACAGAAAAGAAGACACTTTTTACTTTACTTTTCGAACTAAGGATCCCAAAGCTATATTACATAAAAAATATAATCAAATATTGTGTTTAAATTATCTTTAAAAAAATTGAAAACATGAAATGAAATGTTATAGTTATAGTGGGGTTACTCTCAGAATACTGAATTGTTTGGACCTGTATGTTTAGGCAAACACAAATTAGTTTAAAAATTCTAGGTTAATTTTGAAAAAAAATATTTTATTTAATTTTATCTTTTTTTGCAGATTTGCAAATCAAATGGGCAACCTTTAACATTGTCAGACAACAATATCCCTCCGTTTGCAACCCTTTATCTGGTTGTCCGGCTCTATGAAATACCAGATACATTTAACCATGTTGTGTTTGATCTTTTCTGGGGCTATCCTGCAAGTGGGCGTGATTTCTTGGATGCAACGTGCTTTTTGTACCAAAACAATGAGTTCTTGAATTTAGCAGACTATAAACGCCGTAGACTAAGTGGAATCAGTCATTCTGGCGACGTATTGGATGATGTTAATCGAATGGGTCATCATACAATCAACGTTTATTTAAAGCAACTTCCAAGCGATGTTACCCATCTCTTCTTTACTCTCAGTGCCTGGAAGAGTCCTAACATAGCTAAATATCCTAACCCAAGCTTAAAGTTCTATGAAGCTAGTAATGCAAAAGAAGACCTATGCAAGACAGCTTTTACGCATGCAGGTAACTCCCAAGCCGTCGTTATGTGCTCAGTTTCTAAAAATATTCACGGAACATGGGAAATTTATGAGAGTGGAAAACTCAGTGCTGGCAATGCAAGGGACTATGATCCTCTACAAAGCACCATCTCAAATTTAATCAAGACTGGCTATTAAATTTCGCTATTTTGACTAGAAGATTGATTATCATCATCAATCATAAACAATACTTTCTGCATTTTATATATCTAAATAATCAACATTTATCATGTAAACCATACATTGAAGCATAAATTGTGGTATACATTGCGTATTTTGACGCATATACCATACAAACACAATTTTTGTCAAAATTGATCTTTACGTTTTTAAAATTTGACTTTATTCAGCTCTCATATGCAGTTACTCTGGCAGAACGGAGGTAAACAGTCTTCGACCTAATTATATCACGGTTTTTCCTGGGTGCTGAAAAAATGGTAGTTGAAATTATCGAAAAATTCGATGTAGTTTATTTATTTGGCAACTAATTTTTTTTAAATCAACGATAGGTAACTTCGCACGACAAGTAGTTTATTAGTTTCTTTTAAATATCTACTCACATTTTTGTATATGAATAAACGGGCTTATTTGACATTATTTCCGAGCTTTGGATGGAAAATCCCACATGAATAAGTTGTGTAATATTTAAAGATGCAATGGACTCTATCAAACTCTACAGTGCAATATATAACAATAATCGAAATATTTCTGTGAAATTGTATCAAAGCAATTGTAAGAAACAAATAATAAAGTGAAGTATACACCAGTACTGATTCTATCTTTAGATTAGATAGTCTAAAGATACATTTCTTCTAGTCTGGTATTCAGCGTTTTTGAGCTTTGGCTAAGTAATACATATGACTACACATATCTGAATTGATCATACCATTTGAAGTCTGACTATATTTTAAGACACACAATTAGTCTTGTCAGCGGTGATAGTTTTCCATTCATGATTTGTGCCTTTGTCCCATCACCATTTTACTTCTGTTTTGCCAGAGTAACTGAATATGAGAAAGGAATCAACTGCGAACAACGCTTTTAAGTAAACCTGTTTATGAACACCTGAAAATAGTCAAATTTTATTTGGTACATACAAGAACAGTTTAGATTTTGTAGTCATATATATTTCAGCTGTAGTGGTTAATGAACTGATTCCTTGATACCTAAAACAAAGAACTTTATACTATGTCTGTCGGTATGAATGAATGAGGTGATGGGTTTATAAATGTAGGAATGAATGTGTTCATGTATATGCTAAACAACAAATTAACTTACAATTTATAATTATATGAAAAAGTCAAGCTTATTATTTATTATCCAAGTATCCTTTGTCTTGTATATAAAAAATATCAATAAAATATCACTCTGTAAACTGGTAAATTATACTATATACTATATTCTATGATTAGAACACCACTTCTTGACTTTGTATTTTGGAGAGGGTGCATATAAGCTTTGCCTGTTGCCTAATCCATTTGATTACTCAATAAAATATGTTTAAATTAATTAAATTAAAGCAATCAAATAAAATAATGGTTTCCTAAAATTGTTAACAAAAGTGCACCATATACAGCAGAAGGAATTCGAATCTAGAGCACACTATCCGATCTAAATAAATACAGTTAGATAACAAGATGGGAGAAAACAGTACAAGGCTTACAAACTTTATTTCAACAATAAACGAACAAAAATTCATTTGATTTTCATTGATTATATGATGACTATATATTTACTTTATTACGCGGCACACAGATGTAGTTAGTCGGTGGAGATGAGTCATATAATCATTAAACAATCTAGATTTTTTTTAAAGAAATCTTTGATGAAATTGAGAGAAGGGGGAGGTAAAAATAGATCGTTAACCAAGGACTCCCTCTATATCAAAAACGGCAAATGTCAGCCCCCTATTTAGGAGGTTTGCACCTGAAATACTAATAATGTAAATCATCCAAAAAATCTTGGATATAAAGATGAGGACCTAACATGTTCAATAATTTTATTTGTGACCTATGTCACTTGCCATTTTTGTAAATATGGGGCCCCAAACAGAAATGATAATTTTCCTTATTATTGCTTAAATTTGACATGGAAATTGATTGATTGAAGAAATCAAACAAATATCTATGGTTTAAACTATTATTTAGCTATAATTTCAATACAGTATGAAGTTGAACACATGACTATAAAATTATTATCCAAGTCAGAGTATAAAAAACCTTGCTTTACTGATGGCTTCAAATGTCAGTAAATAATGAATACAACAGTAAATATTAAGATTGTTTCAAAAATTCGGAAAAATCAAATTATAACAAAAATAAAAAAAATAAAATTAATGTCATCTTTCGAATACTCTGCATACAAATAGACATACATTTAATGTCTCATATAAAAGTAAAAAAAATAGGGGTCACACCTAAAAAAGTTGTCTATAATAAAATAATTTTAAGCAAAAATTTATTTTTTCTTGACTACTATGACATATAAGCTAAATATACCAAAACAAATCGATGAAAATATCAAAATTATTAATATATTGTTTGAAAATGTTTTTCAGAACAACATGAATATATTGTAATACACAAACTATCTGGAAGTTTAGTCTGCGCTGAAATATCGGAGGCTAAAGTAACAGTACTCTAAAACTAATAATTTATATGAAAATTGTTCATTTTCTTCTTGATAACCTTCCGCCACAAATATAGTCCCTTACCAAACTCTGAAAATATGTAATTTTCTTTTAACAATTTTATCTATGGTTTATTTGGCATTATAAGATATAAATATACAAATAGAATCAATATCTGATGCACAGTTTTTAGATATGAGGTGACATAACAATGTTACCCAAAAAGAGATGAGCGAACCTCTTCAATGCATGCATTTTTTAAACACGATTGAAATAGGTGTTATCAGTGGATCCTTTAATTTCAATACTAAAAAATGAAAACATGAATGATCAACTTTTTCTCATGGAAAGTGTGATAGCTTTTTAAAGATTGTGACAGAAAAAGGTGTAGCAAACGAAGAGTTAGTCAAAGAATTGATCAAGTTATTCAAATAATGAGACAATATGATATATAAAGAATGTTTTAAAATTTAAAAAATATGCTATTAATGAATTCAATAAAAATCGCTCAATCATTGCCCGGAAAAAACTCGATTATAGTTTTATTAGCTCACCTGAGCTGAAAACTCAAGTGAGCTATTCTGATCACATTTTGTCTGTCGTCCGTCTGTCCGTCCGTCTGTCCGTCCGTCTGTCTGTCCGTCTGTAAACTTTTCACATTTTGAACTTCTTCTCTAAAACCGCTATTCCAATTTCAACCAAATTTGGCACAAAGCATCCTTATGGGAGGGCAAATATAAATTGCAGAAATAAAAGTCCGATCTGTATTCAAAGCGGAAAAAACCTTGAAACTGTAGAAAAAAAGGGGGGTGAATTTTTAAAAATCTTATTCTCAAGAGTCCAATTCAACGTAGTTTAGCATAAATTATTCTTATGGGAAGGAAAATATAAATTGCAAAAATTAACGGCTAATTCTGTTTCAAATCTGAGTTATTACGAAAACAATGATAAAGGAAAGGCGTGTTTCAGTCAGTTTAAAAGCTTCAGGTTCGGCATCCGGTAAAATGGGTAGGCAAGACTTGGCCTGGGCAAAACAAAAAATTGGCAGTTATTAATCTGCCAATCTCAATAAAATTTCAGGATTTTTGATGACCAGTAAATTTGTATTCGCTGTAAATATTGCTGCAAAATAATGCGTATTTGGAATTGACGATTGCCGATCTACCCCGGCTTTTATTTTGCCACGGCCCGGGTTTACATACCCATTTTACCAAGACTCGTATTCCATACTTCTAAAACGAGGTTCTTTGTTTAAAGCAGCCATGACATTATACGAAAAAGGGTCGATCTGACTATAATGAATTTGTTTGTTGTGCAACAGTTCGCGTATGAAAGGAAATTTTTGAAACATGCAAAATATATTAGTGCCGATTTTGAGAAGTAAATTGAGGCTAAATATTTCAATGCGTTGACAGTTTTTACACATGACGTTGGTGTTAGCTTGTTCTGATTTTCGTTTCGTTTTCATTATTTATGCTTTGTAACCTGGGAACTATCGTCTGTATTTCGTGATTTTTACGTATCGAATCAAACAGAGACTTCGGTAAATCAAACAGTTAACTGTTTACCTGCGAAAATTAAGCAAAATCTGATGTATCAAAAAAGTACTGAAATACAATTCATTCTATCGGTAATTCGGCATTATCTTTTGCGAAACGGTAGATTAATGCAATAGGTTTTGTTGAGATGCTCGGCATTTTTTCGAGTTTATACAGTTTAAATAGAGTTTGATATCGCTGACGGAAATATGTAGGTATATACATGTATATAAATGATTCATTTCGAAAAAATAAATTGTGTTCTTTATTTGTTATAGTGCATGTTTCTTGTGTTTAATTGTTTACAATTTCTATTTACTAACCATATTTGAGTGTTAAGCTTCGAATTATAAGCAAGATGCAGAGATTTGCTCACAATTCTATGTTTGTACACAGATCTTAAAAACTAAAGATTAAAAAAGGAAAAAAAATTGTCAATATTAATTAAGAAAATTTTCAAAGTCTGTTCTTCAAGAAACAAACTTTAACAACTTATTGTATTGTAAACTTAACCTTTTTTCGTCATTATTACTCCTACTGTACATGTGATTCTTGACTGTGTTTGTGTACATTTGTATAAACTGATTTTGAACGTTAACCTCAAATACCAGTGAACTGGTCTTGAGTGAATAAAAGAATTGAAAATCTTAGGCCATTCTTTTTTTTTTTCATTTTAAATGTTGAATAGGAAATACCAAGTTAAAAATCTTAAGCTGAATGTAATAAACTCATGTGAACAAAATATGACTCAAACCTAGGCGAACTGTGAGCTTTGTATCTTGCTTATAATTCTACGATTGACACTGAAATTTTGGTTGAACATTAGAAATTCTATATGAATTAGAGTATGTTAAATACTTGTACAAACAAAATAAAAGAATGATATTCTGTATATACCTACTCTCTGGGGCCCCCTCTTTATACAATAAATAATGTGAAATCTACATCAATTTTGATAGTTATTCAGACACGAGTAAATAAAAACGACATCTTTAAAACAGTTTCCATAGTTCTGACACATTTCTGTTGCGGGGATAAAGTAATGATCGCTATTCCTAAGAAAATATCACAGCGGAAAATGATCCTGGTTTGTACGCGAAGTAAATAACAGTCATTTAACTATAATGGAGAAGACAAAAAAAATTTGAATGTTTTTAATTTGTGGAATTGAGCACATTGAGGTACAATTTTCTTCTTCACATCTATACATGTAGGATTTTTTAAATAAAAAACGATAACTATTATATTTTTTAAAAAAAATACAATAACTAGTAAGTAGTTAATGAAAGAAATGTACCTATATGCTCTCATATATTTTGATCGCTTTACAAAGTGGGGGGGGGGGGGCAGGAATTGGAAGTTAACAACTTAAGGTATCCGATCCATATTAGGACCAAATTTTTCCAACCTTGAATATCCATCATATATTCAATACGTTGATATTTATTTAAACCATTTAAGTGTAGAAAAAGATTCACCGAGAGAAATTTTCAAAAATATTATTAACTAAGCAGTAATTAATTAATGAAGATTGCATTAAGGTCTATGTAGACGAGTACATTTTTTGAGATAAAAAAGTAATTACTAGGAATATCAAAAAATGCTTTAGTGGAAAGATGTAATATATCATAACAATCACAAAGACTATTGAAAATAAATTTTCTACCGTGTACATTTTTTTAGAATTAATTTTTATAGAATAAAAACAAAGGGGGACAACTCTTCAAAAAAAGAAAAGGGTCATTAATTGGGACACATTCCACTCGTACATTTTGATACTTTAATAGGAAAATTATGTCCAAGTATATTGAGTATTAAGCTCATACATATCTGTTATGCGCCCAGATTCATTGAATCTGAGGCTTTTATGGATCGGATACCTTAACAGTGTACCCCTACCAAATGTTTAGTTTTATATCTTGCGTAGGATTTTCTTATTCTGGTAAAAAATAGTATTTCATGAAGGTACAATGTCAAAGATTACGTGTATGCAAAAATAAGTGTAAAATTCGAATACTTTACAATATTTATTTCTTGTTATTCTACCGAGGGACCATATGGCAAAATATCTTTTGAACGCCCATTGTTGCTCAGGTGAGCGATGTGGCCCCATGGGCCTCTTGTTTTTTGTCCATACCTGCATTCATATGTACAGATTTCAATGATATTATGATGATGTACGGAAGCCCATTTAGGACCTATCAAAAAATATTTTTGAATTTAAATCGTTATAACGAATTGTGGAATCCGTAATAACGAATTAAATTTGTTATAACAAATTTCAGGAATTCGTTATAACGAATTTAATCTGTTATAACAAATTCGCTGAATTCGTTATATCAAATTTTGAAATATGTTTTAACAAATTAAATTTGAAATAACGAATTTTTGAATTCATTATTTCAAAGATTAAATTCGTATTTTCGGTTTTTTTAAAATCTGTTTTAACGTATTTTCATCCAATTTCGTGATAACAAATTCCATAAATTGTTGGAACAAATTAAACAGTGTCAAAATTTCAATGTTATAAATCCGTTATCACGGAGTGTTATCTGTGATAACAAATAAATAAGTTTGATATAACGAATTATAAAATTGTTATTTCAATTTGATAACCGATATAACGAATTTAATTATTTATACGATAGCCATGTGATGAGTGAGGCCGACTTTAGGAAGCCATTACACAAAAAGGTAAGTCACGAGTGTAGTTTAACATTAATTTTAGCTCTATATTGATCAATATTCATACGTGGTTTATTCTGGAATTGACAAGAAACGTCATTAAAACCCTCAATGGATGAAAAAATGTATTTGTTTTTGAACACAGGGTGTCCCAAAATATCGGAAACCTGTCTTTTTTCTGAAGGATGCATGACTGCAGTTTAAAACAAACATTTTAATTGCCAAAGAACTGCAGAGTAACTAAAGTTATCTGTCAAGCATTTGTACTTTTCCGTGCTTATAATTTTAAGAAGTTAAAAAATAAAAAAAATTGGATCATTGCTAGAAAACTGCACTGAAAAAAATCAGTAGCATTAACTTCCAAAAAAGGAATGTTTATATATTTTATGTATAGTCTTAAAATCTATTATTATTTAAACTTTCAAGGATTTAGGGATAAATACAGTTAAAATTATGTTTTCCTTTCGTTCTGTGTAAATTTAGTTCATGGATGGATTCCGGTTATTAAATACACAAGGTATTTTATTGGCTGCACCATGTGAGGTCATTTGTTTTCCAGAAACAATTCAAATTGTTATTGTAATCTACTCATAGTCAACTCAAATTGTTATTGAATACTTGTTTTGAATTACTGAAGTAAAACAAAATTTGTCTATTCTAAAAGTTTACAATATGATTAGATTTCACTAATTGTAGACTTGATGACATTTTAAGTATAAACCAAATGTCAAGTTAAGACAAGTCTGGGGGATCGTATTTCATTCAAAATGTTACACAATCAGCTAATCGACGGATTTTGTATACACTGACATGCTAAAATAATGTCAAATAATATTACCCTTATATACATTGTATATATGTCATCATTTATAAACAAAAGCAGGTACATGTACTCTTTGTTTAAAACTTTTGTAGGGCGATGAGTTTATATCGAAAATAAACATTTAGTGTATCATGTGCATGAAAGAAAACGACAGAAGTTCTCATTACTTGAGTACAATCATGATATTTGAATGATTAAACTGAATATAAATACTGTATTAATTAACTTAGATTACATCAGAAAAATATAACAAAATGTATACATAACTAAGTGAATGATTTCTGTTTGTTTTACAAATTGCAGCTGTTTACAGTTAATAAGCAGACGTCAAATATATGAAACAATATGATCTACTGATAATCGCGACATCATAGCAACATGGCTGGTTTTAAAGAAATCAAAAGTCAAAATATTTCATAGGTAGAAAAAACTTCATTGACATTTACATCTTTCAAACTACTAGTTTTTATTGTATATCATCGCCCTACAAGTTTAGATTCAAAACAATTTTTAAAACATACTATAGCGGTGCCATTTTAGCCAGCTCTTTTTTTAATACGAGCGTCAAGAAAATACTAAGACATGGTAAAGTTGTCTTAGAAATGGATTAAAAAAATGTATTGTACGAGATAAATGAAAATGTTTTTGTAATTTTGCTTTACCATAAATTGTATTTCATGAATATATCTTACCTATTCCTAATTTTGTTTTGAAAATATAGGGGGAAATACTTTTAATTAGTATAGTAAAGTTTAAACACTATCAATTGATATAAAGTTTTGCTGTTAAGTATTGCATTTCATAAGCGTATGCTTAAATGTGTAGATAAGGTGTAGTAACGGTACTTTTAAAAAAATTGTCTCAGAAAACTCAATGTAGTAAAATCTGCTAAATAATGGAAACATCTTGTTTAAATTGATGACAATTTTTTTTTCCACAGATGGACGAATTACTGGAAGACTTCTTAGTGGAAAGGGGTATTCCAGCAGAAAAAATAGCCGAGATAAAGGATCAAAAGGTTGGGTTGCATATACGTTGCACTTAGAAGAGCTCCATATATAAATATAAAAGAAAGTCCTGCAATTTTAAATATGAAAAAAATGAAATCAAATTAATCTTCACAAAACAATATTTGTCAGATTGAAACATCTTATAATTAAAATTCAGTTGGTTCTGATGGTTATTGTTGACTTCCAGGATGTTTTTGACAACTGTAACCGTCATACTATTAAATTAAAGATTGTCGAACACCACATTTATTATGCACCCAAATGATTCTATTCATTATTGAATCTTCATCTTAATATTATCCTTTTGAAAATCATTAATATCGATAAGACTAGCACTGAGTATTTTGAAAATTAAACTTAATAAGAGATGAGAATGGCAAGACACGTTTAAGGTTTTCTGTTTAAACATTTTATATTCTTCACAAGAATATCTTGCTATTGTATATTATATGATGATATATTGACTGTAGATAACATTATAGTGATCAAATGTTTATTGTGACTTTGTGAATTGTGAAAACTAGGGAAACAAATTTATTCTCTCTGTCTAATCTGATTTCTTTATTACAGTACTTAATCATTTAACTATAATTGAAGTATAAAATACGATACCATTTAACAATGAACACATTTTAATTGTATGGATTTTTTAAGCATTGAATCATTATTTTTTGAAAGATATAGTCTCATAACTGCAGCGGTGTGTGCATACAAATTATGCAATTGTGCATACTAACGCACGTTACTCAATTTGTATGCACACACCGCTGCAGTTATGAGACTATATCTTTCAAAAAATAATGAGTTAATGCTTATAATTACATTTTTTTAACTTATTGCCTTGTCTGCAAATGTGATTTATAGGTCAAAATTTCTGTTTTATTCTAAGGGTAAGTTCAAATTAATGGTAGAGCCACTGTAACAGCCGCAAGCGTGAACTTTGATTCTCGCTTGTGACGTTGCATTTTACAGCGTTCAACGTTTGTGACGTCATAATAAAACTCGTCATTTTAACCTCTGAGTACCCTGTGTGTGTTACGGTCTTATAACTGCAGTACCTTTTCACACACTTTACGTGCAAAAAATATTTGGAATGTAAATATAATAATTTTAACGCTGTTTCTTAAAAAATTTAACATTTCTACATGTAATTATCGCACTTGAGGGCAGTATTCAGTAATTTAATAAAAATGATTGTATTCTTTCGTTTAAACTTGGCATTTTTTCAGAAGTTATGTGAACACAATTGGATTTTTTTGGAAAACTGGTAGAAAAATTTATTTGTTGTAGATATACATCACTGTTAAATCATTTTTAGTAAATTAATTGACCTAATGAATAAAAATAAAAATTAATTTAATTTATAATGATTAAATGAATAAATAAATGAATTCAAAATAATGAGTTTTCAATGATTTTCAAAGTGTGAAAATAACAACACGTTTGAATTGTCGTTAAAAATATCAAACTATAGATGAATTTTAACACTCAAATGTACTCTTTCTATGATTTTAATCATTCTGTAGATCATTCTTAAATAATATGTTTCTGATTACAGATTGATAAAGATGTAATAGCAGAAATGAGCAACAAAGATCTATCGAAATACATCGTCAAATTTGGAGACAGATGTGCAGTTCGCCGGTTTTGTACAAAAGCCACATCAACATCTCCCAAGGGGGGAAATTAAAAAAAAAACATCTCTGCTACAGAAGTTAAAGAAAAAACTGCACGCGCGATCTTCAAAAGATGAATCACAAAGCACAGAGAGTGAGGAAGAAAATGTTAAAGATAAAAGACGTAAAACATTGAAAGGAAACAGCAATGCCGTTAAAAATGGAAGAACGATAAAAATGGGGTGGAAACATTTTGAAAACTCTGACTATATTCAAGTCAGAGCCGACAAAGGGGGTGGGACAGATGACATTTTTGTGCCAAAAAGTTTCACAAAAGCAGATCTATTAGAGAGAGCAAAGTCTATGTTTTTTCAGGAAGGATTATCATCAAAGGGTCGAGAGGAAAAGCTCGAATTTGACGTAGCTGACTTTAGATCTCAACCTTTAGATGACAATGTAACTATCGGAGAAATGTTTAAAAAACTAACAGGAAAAATCTCAGGTATTATTTGTTTACAAAGCCAAAAAAATGAGAATCAGTCCAAAAAACTAAAGAGAAATAAAAAAAGGAAAAGTCATAAACAGAAACACTTGAAACCAATTCCTCTCCCACAAGACTCGGATTCAGAAGAAGATGACAGCAGTATTCAGGGAGATGCAGCAATGGTCGACAAATCTGTGAAAGGTTGCTCTTCGCGTCCAAGCAGCAGTTTGAATGTGCATTTTGTATCAGATCCTGATATACCTGGCCCTTCAGGTGAACAAACCATCAAGGCATCTAACATGACATCCAACAAGTCTGAAATTCCAGGACCTTCAGGTCTTTGCACATCTGCAAACCCTCATCTACTATCACAGGAAGATATACCTGGTACATCTGGATTTCACACTTCAGAGTATGTGACCTTTTTTGAATCAGATAGTGACACACTTCCTGATCTGCATGATTATTTTGGAACAGTCAGGTCAATGCAAGCTACAATGCCCGACGGAACGCAAGAAGAGGTTATCTACAGTATTGACCCCAATGACAATGGTATTGTTCAGTTAAACCTCAATAATCAAGAGATTGTGTCGGATGAGGTCCTTATAAGAGTCCATAGGGGGCATGCCTTAAAGGAGCTGCTAGAGGCATTTTCCAGCACATTGTTGTTACCAAACAGCAGAATCAAAATCTAGACGATCCTTCCAAATGGCTCGGTTGAACTAGCGCATGATGAAGGTGGTGTAACAAGGCACTGCTTGACTGAATTTTGGGAAGAATTTTACGCGACTTGCACAGTTGGTAAGGACTACAAGGTTCCCTATTTACGGCATGACTTTGCTCCTCAGCAATGGGAAGCTGTTGGGAAGATTATAAAATATGGATTTGAAGAATTTGGACATTTCCCCGTCTACATAGCTCGTCCATTTATGGAATACTGCATCGTAGGAGAAGCAAAAGCAGACTTAAAGGATACGTTTCTATCTTATGTCAGTCCATCTGAATCTTCCGTTCTAAAACAAGCTTTGGCAGAGTTTGACAAAGTTGATCTTGATAAGCTCAATGAAATAATGCAGTCATAAGACTGTAGAAAATTGCTTACGTCTGACAACATTGAAACAATCGTGAAGGAAATTTCCCACAAGGAAATAGTGCAAAAATCTATGTTCGTAATAGATTCATTCAAGCTTTATTTGCATGGTCTTATGTCAGAAGCAGCGCTTTTTGAATGTTATAAAAACCTAACACCGAACAATCGACGAGTCATAGAAAAACTGTATTTCCCAGAAATCCTGCTAGAAAAAGGAGCAGAAATGAAGCGATATCTTCAAAGATTCAAACGAGAGCTGGACAAAGAGGCTCTGGGAAAATTCTTGAGATTCTCCACAGGATCAGATTTGATGTTAAAAGAAATAAGGGTCCGGTTTACAAGCCTTAATGGTTTTGCTAGAAGGGTAAAATCACACACATGCGGTTGCGTATTAGAGATACCTATCTCATCTGAAAATTATGTGGAATTTCGGGCAGAATTTATATCCGTGTTAAAATCAGATGTTTTGGTTATGGACATGGAATAATATTCGGAGGTAAAAGAAAGTAAAAGAAGAAAACAAAAGGATGCATGTGTTCATATCGAATTTGTTAACTTTCGTAAACTACAGACAGTAGTTAAGAAATCCAAAAAGTAAAAGATAAAAAGTATACATTTTAATGTATAATTTTTTAGAAAATGTTTGTTTTTATTCACTTAAACCACTAAAATTGTGTTCACCGTTTATTTGTTAAGTATTTTGACTACACAAACGTGTGATTGTTATGTTATTTTGGAAACAATCCAAATAAATATTTTCATTTAGTTTGTCTGTCTTATTCTTTCTACAAGAACGTTTTAAGTCATGAAACATGATTTGTGGTAATAATTATGTTATATAAAAATATGACTCAATGAATACAATCAATAATAATTGACCACAAATTAGATTTGTATCAGCTATTGACTTTATATGGAAGCCAGATATAGTATTCTTTTAATGATATCACTAGGCATCAATATTAGAATTTGAACTTCAAAATGTAAGCAATCTTTGGCTTCTATACGTATAACGGTGATTAAATGAGCATTATCACGACTATGGTCAAAATTATTTCTTTTCCCTTTTAGCTCAACTGAGCCAAATACTAAAGTGTGCTTCTCTTATCAAGATTCGTCCATTGGTTGTCGTTGTCGTGGTAAACTTTTCATATTTCCATCCTCTTCTCCAGTACCACGGAGCCAGTTTCAACCAAACTTCACACAACGCATCACTGGATGAGGGAAATTCAAGTTTATTCAAATTAAGGGCTATGCCTTCTTGAAAAGGGGGATAATTTAGAATTTCTGAAACTTTATTGATAGTTTTGAAAAAAATTCTTCTCAGAAACTAGTCTGCCAGAAAAGCTGAAATTTGTGTGAAAACAATCCCAGGAAGTGAAGATTCAAGTCTGTTTAAATCATGGTCCCAATGGGTAGGGTAAGGCTTCGAGGGGGTCAAGTTTTACATATATATATAAGAAATAAGGAATCATTCTTTGAGTATTATGAGGTGATAATTTTGTATGAGGTGATAATTTTGGTCGGGGCGTGATCAAATCCAATAAAGTCCGAAGGGCTTTATGATAGATTTGATCCCGCCCCGACCGAAATTATCACCTCATAATATTCAAAGAATGATTCCTTATTACTTATTTTTATATAATTTTATGCCATCGTACGATTAAATATATAGATATAAATAAGCAAACCCCGCTGGCGCCTCAATTTGGCGTCATTTGTATTATGGGTTGTATAGTACAAAATCGATACGTAGTGTTATCACAGCCAAAGACACTAGAAAATGTAAATATATAGAAATATATAGAGAAAATCTTTAACTATCTTCTTCTAAAAACTATTAGGCAACAAAAACTCAAATTTGTGTGGAAGCATTCACAAGTATTGTAGATTCAATTTTGTTCAAATCATATTCCCTCAGGTAAAGTGGGCAACAATGAAGTGGGTGGGTTAAATTTTCACAGAGGAAGATAGAGAAATTATATAGAAAAATCTAAAACAACAAAAGGGGTTTTAAAATATGTGGTAAAAAATTGGCAGATTTTTAAAAACTTTTTGTGTTCGATCTACTATAATAAATTGTCAAGATATTTTGAAATTGAAACCATAATGTTCATTCAATCAGTGTTATAGTAATTGTAATACGTTGCTCAGGTGAGCGATGAGGCTTGTGGACCTCTTGTTTATTATTTTAGATACAAACATCATTAGTAAAGGCATCCCACCCCCTAAATGTTCTCGTATCAAGAATTTCTTGAGAAGTATATCATTGAAATCAGTAGACAAAACATACTTAAAAAATACAAAGATAATGGGGGGTCAGAGATCATCCCTATAAGTTATGGCCAATTTTATTTGACCTTTTTGCACCTAAAATGCCATTTCAGTCTCGTTAGGATTTGTTGTCATTATTTTTTATAAGCAAACATTATTCTCCAGATATTGTTTTAAATAGCGCACAATAGTAACACTGAATAAAGGGATTACGAACAAAATGTACAAAGCTGCATAAATATTTTTGTGACATTTTAACACTTAAAATAGGCAATTTCTATAATAGTTACAATTTGATTTGAAATAAAAACATTTTGAATATCAAGAATTTTATAAGATTAATCCAGTTTGTCTACATATGTATTCAGTATTTTTTGACAAAATAAAACATGGGGGTCAGTGATATCAAATTTTAAGATATATGGATTCAGGGGTACATGTATAATTTTACAAAATTTGGGCTTTAAAAAATTAAGACTTTTTCAATATGTTTTCATGATTTCATGCCAAACGTTTATCACTCTCAAAATTTAATTTTGTATAAGTCACACAGGACATATAAAACATGTCAAAAACCTATCAAATGTTAAAAATGTGAATAATGAATAAAGTATTATAAAAAGAAAAGTATATTGAAAATACCTGAAATTGCCTGTTTCTGTCATTTTCATCTAAAAAAAACTTCCGCACGAAAAAAAAGTTTTTCCAAAATCCTGTTTGTTTCTTAACGAGAACGGGTCTAATTTGTTCTCTGTCCTAAATTTTTGAATGACATTTTTTACATAAATTTCTACTGATATATTTATAATATTAAATTTTAAGAAAAATGACATTTACCACACCGTTTGTTTAAGGGGTCATCTCAAGGTTTGTTAATTTTTTAAATAGGATCCCATGGGATTTTGATTGAAATATGTCAATTTTTTTTTTTTACATTTTTTTTAAACTTTTGCCCTAGGGATTTCTTTTTCTGTTCTGCATATTAAAATTACATGTATTGCTAAAAGACATCAAATGATCAAATAAAAAAAAACCTTTTACCTCCTGGTTTGTTCCAGAGGTCTTATCAAAGTTGTTTTTTGTATGCCCAATTTCCCCGTTTGTCAGATAATGGCTTTTTTTTTATTTGACAAAGACGAAAATGGTGATCTTTATAGTATTATTAAAACATTCAGACATATTAAGTAATAAATAAATATATAACATTACATATTAAGGGTCATTTCTATATAAAACATGGTTACTGTTTTGAAATATATGGATTAAGCTATATTTAGGCGGGTTAAGAAAACGTAACAGAGGACTAGTCTTGCTGAACCCTTTTCACGTTTTCAACCCGAGCCCAGATGTAGCTTATACTTCGAGACATTTATGTTTATTCCACAATATAATATCAATTTTACGCATCAAACGAGCTATTTTTAACAAATTTTGCTGAATTTCTGCAGTTGGAGCCCAAATGTAGTTTATACTTCGAGACATTTATGTTTATTTCACAATATAATATCAATTTTACGCATCAAACGAGCTATTTTTAACAAATTTCGCTGAATATCTGCAGTTGGAACTATCACGCCATGGCGTCAACAAAGCAAAAAGATGACGTCACAATACAAATGAAACGCTGCGCGAAAGCGTGCGTACTCGTTCTGTACTCGGCCTCATAAAGTCTGCTATGGAGGTAACTTGAGTTTTTTCTCAAATTGAGTAAAAAAACATGACAAGATTTTTTTGTGAAATGCAGAGATTTGAGTTTTCTCAAATTTGAGAAAAAACTCAAATATTTGAGAAAAAACTCAGACTTAAGTCTGAGATTTGACTTAAGTTTTTTTGTGATAAAACATTAAAAAATAGTAATTTTGGCGGAAATTATCTCCCTTGACAAAAATGTAAACAAAGGGAACTAATTCATTTGTTTGTGTTAAATGGAATAACTGTGCAGTGATTCTACTTTCTAATGATTTTAAGGTAACCATAATGTATTAAATGTGTTCTTTTGTTTGCTATATAATATATAAGATCATGTAGATATATGTCATTTATAACTAGCATAACAAAGTGTACATTTCATGACTGATTAACATTTTATGACTCTTGTTATTTTAATCCGATTTTCCTCTGTTTAAAACATAAGCAGACGTTTGTTTTTATTGAGAATAAATAAAAAAAACAAGAGAAGTTATAAGGGGCCACTTGTGACAATGACAATTCTTCAAGAGTCAGCTAAGTAAACAATTCAACTCAGCTGAGAAATGACTTAGTTTGATTTGTGAAATGCAATTGAGAAAAATCTCAGCTGAGTAAATCCTCAGGATTTGAGATTAAACTTAGGTAAAAACTTAAGTTTTTTTGTGAAATCGGAGCCAGGACTCTGCTTTCAGCAGAGCCCAGCTAAAAAATCAAATTATCTTCCCTTTTTTATTTAGCATGATCATCAAATAGCTAAGTCGAATGTTTACATAATATATATGTACTGATGCTCACAGCCCCATCACATAGCTTATGAGATGTTATCGGACCTCTACAAAATTATTTTGTAAAAACCATTCTAATTGGACACACGGGTACTCTGAAGCTGATATCAAAAAGATGTTAACATCTCTGATCGAAAATATCTATGTAGTTTTTGGAGAGGTCTTCCAACATACTGTTCGGATTCTGATGGGTACCATTTGCATCCCGCTGTTGAAAGATTATTTTTATATTTATTTGAAGCAAAATTGATTCAGAATATTTCAAAGAAAAAGAATTAAACACTTGTTGTGACCTTCAGCTCGATATTTAAATATAAAAGTGGTGTATTATCTATTTATAACAGTTATTTGAAACTTGAAATAAAAACACCACATATTCTGCCGCATCTAGGGTCATATTTGGATGTTTTATTAAAGAAGACATCGATGGTAGCCTGACAACAAAACTTTTTGATAAACGTTTGGACTCAATTTGACTCATTTTGACTCAATTTAAGTCAACTTCCCTTAATAATGTACATGTAGCAACATATCATCATCACCCGCAAAAGGGGATTACATAAGATATATCTTATTAGATATGCAAGAGCGTGTTCTACATATGAGCTATGTTTATAACGAGGCAATTTACACACAAACAAGTTGATGAAGAAAGGAAATCAAAATCCCGTGTGAAGTCATCTTTACTTAAGTTCCTTGGTCGATACAATGACCAAATACAATACTGTAATCGTACTACATTTGGCTTTGTATTCTATTTAATGCTTTTGGCGGAATGCAGCTCTCGCAAAATCAAGTACATCACTAAATGCCCTGCATATATGTATAAAAATATTCAAATTCAGGAATAAGCTAATTCAAATCTACACCAACTTGTTCAAAAACTAATTTCTGCAAAATATCGTACAGGCGAAATATAATAAGTTTACAGTATTTCATTAAGTCAAACGCTTACCGACTTTTTTCATACTTGCTAGGCTATTATTTACACACTGGATTGACAAGTTTTCTTCAGGTTTTTTTTACCGATCTTGTCAACGAGCACACGGTGGGCGTGAAAAATCCGCGGGGTATGCTTACTCCTCCATTGCACTTGATCCAACCTGTCAGATAAACGGGCACACAACACGCCGTTGCGCTAATACATTGCACAATACGCCGTGGAGCTAACATACAACAGAACCTATAATGTTTTATGGACCAACATTACTTTATACCTTGCGGGAACGGTTTCAGGTTTTTCACAGTTGTAGTCGTTCTATTTATGTAGTATTTATCAGAAAGACAACATTTGAAACATCAATGGTTCTGATAATTCTCGCAGGCAATCATATATTGTTCGTTGTGATATCTCCAAAGACTGGGTGTGATACAACAATATCACCCCTGCGAATGTGTTCGGAATGTTTTCATTATCATTGCTAAGTATATAATAAAGCCAGAGGTGCTCTAATGAAAGTTCACAAGACTTCACCGAGATTTGTTCAGTTCCTGTGAAATTTCGAGCGGAAGTAAATGTGTTCGGATAATATTCTCAAAATACGTAAGAACTGGTCGTTTTTCATATTATATCCTACTTTGATTCATGTTAAAACATAAAATCATTTAAAATGTATGTTTTATTTCACCATCTAACGGTTATTCAGATTAAACGATTATACTCAGAACAGAGTTATCGTTCGTGTTCAACCACGTGTAGAGTGGTTGAAAATATAAACATTTGGTTGCTTGATAAAATCATAGCCATGTTTGATGCTTGTTGTGTGCAGTACCAGGTTTTTAAAAAAAATAATGGGTGTCTGTGTCTGTTTTGCATAAAAACTTAGTATATCGAGCAATATTTTCAAGGAATATTCTGCATAAAATAGTATAGTCTGTTTCACTATTGATGCTATTACTAGGTCAGGCGCTGATCGAAAATAAACCCTTATGGGGATCTCTACTAAGCCTGTTAATTGTTGCAACAGCAGAAAAAAACTATTTTTTGTATTGTTACATTTATTTCTAGAACACATTTTATCCACCAATTAATGAAGATAAAGTTTAAAATCAATAAACGTTTAGATTTTATATTTTACTTCAAGTACCTAGATTCTATGAAATAGACTACAAACACTAGGCACGATTTTTTCTGCGAAATTGAAAGGGTGAAATATAACCACGTGGTCTAAAATTTAAATGACAATAACATTCGCAGGGGTGAATATAACGGTAGCTGTCAGATGATTGGTATGGTGGCATATTTCTGAAACCAGAAAAGTATCTTGACTAGACAAGATAGGTATGTCGACTTTACGTGATATGCTATGTGTAACAAAAATAAAGTGGATGGTAGAAATATGCCACCATAGCTGCAACCATCTAGATGCAATATGCATATGCTGTTGTGCATTTGTAATTGTTGTAATTGTGCGGAAGACCATTTCGTGGCATATCATTTGCCGATCCAAATCTATCTGAGTTGGACAATCCGATATTAGTGAGCTTGCCTTCTTAATATTGGACCGATACCTATGGTTACGATACTGATATCCTTTAAAATAGACTGCCTCATGTAAATCAACAATGAAATTCAATATCAGTGTTTAAGTTTGATAACAATGCCTCAAACCACATCTAAAATATCAGACATTTCTCGGCCCTAACGGGCCTCGAAACTCTTAATATTTTTTTCATACAGAACTGGTTTTTGCATATATCAATTACATATTTAGATAAAATGTGTGATCAAATCAAATGTGTAAAAGATACATGTTTGAATATACAGAAAAATGTTCATACTTTTAAAAATGTTATATATTCTTATCCGTAAAATATACAAATTCATGTTTAGAAGCGCTTTTTATCTATGAGTAGTAGAAAAGAATATTTGCATATATATTTTGACAGTTCTTCATATCTAATTGCTAAAACTGTAGTTTTCGTCATATGCATAATACAGACATGCAGCACAGGGGCCCATTTCACAAATATTTCCGAAGATGTTTCCTAAGATTGAATTTAAGATATGCCTGAGTTATAACTTAGGAAGTTCGTTAGATTTGTCATAGCTGTTTCACAAAACTTTCTTAGCGTAACTGACTTAATCTTGTTTTAAGATACATTGTAAGCCACTTTTTAAATCATTTAGTTAATTCCTAACTTATATCGATCATGTACATTCTTTTCAATATGGCACGAATGTAAACTTTTTTAAGTAAACGTAAAAACTTATTCACCTAGAAACAAATTTTAAAAAATTAAAAACGCATAAATAGTGTAAATAGTGCAGCGCCTATGTGCATGTACTGAAATTATGTATAACATTTTACCTTCACATGCATACACGAGTAGATAAAAATAACGTTATATACCCGTATATTCTTTGAAAACGGTATTTTGTTAATCGCAGTATACGGTATATTCCAAAATGAAATACAATATTCACATGCAGTGACAAGTAAGATTTAGAATGGAAAGATGTGTAACTTTTAAACTAAGTTTAATGTAATGGGTGTTTACTTGTAATGGTTGATATAAGAATTTTTTTTACAAAAGGAAACATTGCAAATAAATGCATCTTGACTGATAGCAAAAGTGAGGATAAAAGGCAACAATTTCCTATAAAAACAGCAATCCCATGGATGATTTAACATCGACATACCTAAATCACTTGTAGGTCACTCCTATCCCTCCCAACAAAAAACTGAAATAAAGAACCCCTCACCCCACCGCAAAGAAAACACCTCAAATTTCTTTCGTAAAAGAGAAGCTTATTTGATGGTGGGATATGACAAATCATCCAGTCATTCTGTATTCTATATTGAGTTTTACTTAGTATTTATTCCTGTTTTTATCAAACCGCTTAAGATATCAGTGATTATCGGGAATGACTAATTTCATTATCATCAGTGCACTAGCTATAACAATACCCGCTACCCATCTGCGCGTGCGACTAGATAATCTAAAAAATGTTAAATTTAAAAGTCTACACGAAAGATATTAACTGAAGAAATATATATGTATATTTTGATAGTTCTAAAGTTTTCAGTTAAGAGGTAAAGTGAACAAGTCCTAATGATTTGTGTTTTCTCGTATTTTTGTTCAACTTTAATGTATTCATTTTCACTTAAATGTAATTCATTTCAATACAAAATAACAGTCGTGTAGACATGGATTTACCTGTCTTAAAGTTAAGACATAACTTAGGATTTCATAAGATAACTTGAAGACAAGAAAAGTGAAACGGATAAGTAATGAACTTTGGAAAAAGTTCTTTTCTAAGATATAACTTAGTCCTAAGTATGCTTTGTGAAACGGGCCCAAGACCACCATGCTATTAATAGTGAAATGAGTTTCCAATCCACAATCTTTATCACGTTTTATGCAATTAAATCATAACAAAATCAGAAAAGTTACACAGATGAACAACAATCCAAAAACCTTAATGTCAGTCAAACAAATCTTCAAATAAAACCTGTCTCAGGTTTCGATACAATATTAGAGCGTCATCAAGGTTGTTAGGTTCAACGCAAGACTTCTCTGCCATGTAAATAATGTCAACATTGCATGGTTCATCATCCCGAAATTTGCATTCGCTTTTACATACAGCAATTTAATCTTCAGAAACGTTTATCATGTGTCCTCTTGCACTGTAAAGCTCTGGAAGATAGTAAGTGATCATTGGACGACCAGCTGGGGATGTCGGATTTGAAGATCCTCGAATCCTATGCGAATTCCAAACACGAACGACTTCGTCAAGTTCACTCTTTAATAATAACTAGACTTTGACCCGTGTGTGCACGGGTTGACATTGCATATTGGACATAAACGAAATAGGTACATCGACACACCTTATTATTGATATTTACATAACAAAGCTATAAGCCTACAATAATGCTATTAATTTCACTACACTTTCCTTAGTTTTAATAATCTAACTCATTCTCGGGAAAAGCCCTCACCACAGTCGTGATGTAGAAACGCTCTGGAACGATTTTGGAGAAAGTTAATGAAGTTGCCTTGAAAATAACAGTCAAATTCATCACAACAAACCTTTTTGAGACTGCAAATACCTTACAACTAAAAATTTTAATCCATAGAATGGAAGAATCCATCACCTTTTCACGAACGTACTCGTATTTTCTTTGTAAAACTGGGACCGTGGGACATTATTCATTTTTACGATAAAATATATTCTATCTTCACTCTCCTAACAAAAATAATGGAACTTTTTTTGCATGTAATCAAATATTTTTTGTCATCACGAAGACAAATATAAAGTAATTACTTAGTGAAATGTATATTTGTTATTTTATACTTTCTCTCATAAGAAATCATTAATTTTTGTGAACAGAATATATAGCAAAGTCCAATGGAAATTTACCCGTATTTGTATTCTTTTCTGAGTTTATTCATTAAGATGTGATATTGTGGAAACATAAACAAAAGATCCCGTTAGCGTGAATGTAGTGCGCAAGCGCAAGATTGTAAATTCCAAAAAATCCAGGCGATTTCCGGGATTTTTCGAGGAATTTTCGCTGATTATTAGTTAGCGAAGCTTAACTGAGAAAAAATAAAAACAAACTGGTAATCTTCAAGTACTAATGATGTTTAAAATATATAAAACAAAGGACAGTATTCTTCCGATTTCTCGGTATTAGAGAGCAAAAATTCGAGTCTATTATTTTAATATAGTAGTATAGATTATAGCATAAATTGTGAAATGCTCACTTACTGTAAAAGCTTTTAAAATATTTTGCGTGTATGATATTTAGCGGGAATTCATTTTTCAACAACTTAGGGAAGGTTTTCATAATGTACCAATGTATAAATATCCATACTTTAAATTAAGCTGTGTTAAAACGGGTTCAAAATACAAATACAATGTAAAATAATGAATAATTTATAAATATTTTTGGATTTGATCATTACAAAAATAAATGGTTGATTATACCTGCAGAAGCTCCATACAGCAAAATTGCAGAATATTTACATCCAAAAATGATCCATCAAAATCACCATCCATTTTAAGCTTTGCAAGCGAATCTATCCAGTGCCCACTTGCCTCCCTTTTTAAGATACACCACCAACTTTCAATCCGCGAATTGCAGCAACTATGGCCATATAAAAAACTATTTTCCCCTGCCATTAAAGTTTGCATTGCAGCTACATTATTTCCATTATCTGTTCCTCTGTCACCTCGGATACGCTTTGGGCATCCTTTCCTGGCATCAATAGCATTAATGAAATATCCAGCAATGATTGTTGGATCACTACTAGTTCGATAGCACTCTAACCAAATTATGTTCCTTGAAAAGCCGTCGATACATCCATTAACGAATCCATGTGCCATGTGTAATCGGGGCCCTTACTTACATATTGTCTCCTTTTTAA
Source organism: Magallana hongkongensis (assembly GCA_015776775.1). NCBI lineage: Eukaryota > Metazoa > Mollusca > Bivalvia > Ostreida > Ostreidae > Magallana > Magallana hongkongensis. The sequence goes on along the minus strand of VIAA01000113.1, from coordinate 2,273 downwards.
TCGTCGTCTTGAGCGACGGTCCACACCATTTGGATCGAGAATCTGTTGCAAAATTCTAACCGTTTCTCTGTTGACAACCAACCCGTTTTGTTGACATTTCATGTGCATCCATCTATATCCATGTAATTGGCCAGACTTTGATAATTCATTTTCAATTAAAAAAGCGATGTTCAAAAGATCTGTGTAATGTTTTCGTCGATATAGTTTCATTCCTCGTAAAATTCTTCTAAGATTTCTTTCACTAATGATAACTCCCTCATAGTGTGCTAACATCAAAAGCATTTCCTTGTGGGAGAGACCCAAATCAAAGTACAGTTGAATTTCAGTCTTAAAAAGAGCAATTCTTTATTTAACTGCAACAAAAAGAAAACAAATTGTATGATAGAGTTCATAAAATGTAATCAAATACTTTTAAAACCTTTTAAAACCTACAACAGTTTCTCAACTAATGTGAAATGTAGTTTTTCAAAAAGCAAAAGTAAATAAATTAATAATAATATTTGTCTTTTACTTTTTGAAATTAAAAAACCATTTACTTAAAACCAGTCTTTATTTCATTATTCATGCAAATTTTGAAACAAATTGATAATTATCAACTTTACATTGATTTCATATTTTCCTTATGTTTGCATTGGAAATCTGCGACGTTCAATTAAGAAATAAAAAACGTTATTTAGTTAACATGGCGTTAGGAATAGCAATTGCTCTGTTGGCATTTATTTGACATGGCGTTATGAATAGCAATTGCTCTGTTGGCATATTCCAATATGCCAGAAAATATGCCAGAAGAGCAGTTGCTATTCATAACGCCATGTTCACTAAATAATCGTTGTTTATTACTTATAACTGCAAATACCCTGTATTAGCCTAGACCTTGACATTTACCTACTGCATCAAAAATAAACATTCAGACTGTTATGTATCTTTTTAATTTACATAGAACTGTTGACAGAATCAATGATATGTTATAACAGTAATGCCTTAAAAATGTTATTATAAGACATGTTTTAACATTAAATAAATCAATTTTATGGAGTTGGAGAAAAAACACATGATGTATCATATAGTGGTTTTTAAAAATATATAACGTCATGGAAAAGTATATGACGTTACACCTTCATGACGTCATAGTATACAGACAGAGCAATTGCGATTATAGAAATATAATTGCAGTTCCTCCGTATGGACTTACAGTGGGAAAGAATAATGGATATCCAAATGATTTAGCATTGAATCATGATTTTTTTAAGTATACAGTCTCATAAATGCAGCAGTGTGTGCATGCAAATTTAGTAACGCGCGTTAGCATATATTTGCTAGCGCGCATCATGAAAAATGCCAACGGAGCAATTGCTATTCATAACACCATGTTAACTAAATAACGTTTTTTATTTCTTAAATATTTACATTTTGTTAACTTCGTGTCTTGTCTGCAAACGTCATATATACCTTAAAATTCCTATCTTTAATTATCCTAAGGGTAAGTTCATATAAATGGAAAAGCCAGAGGAACAGCTACAAGGTTGAACTTTGATTTTTGCGTGTGACGTTGCATTTTACAGCGTTTATGACGTCATAATAAAACATGCTTGTGGCTGTTACATTGGCTCTTCCATAAATTGAACTTACCCTTAGGATAATACAATAATTATGTATAGATCACATTTGCAAACAAGGTGGAACTTTTTTAAAGTATATAAATATTAACATTAAATGCTTATTTTGGATATCGTTTTTTTTTTAGTTATTCAGCAATTAAATTGTTTACATGTTTGAAACTGCAGTCATACGTCTAAAGAAATAACATATTTCTTATATTTTTGGACACCCTGTATTCAAAAGCACATTATATTTTGTTTACCCATTGAGATATTTAATGACATTAAGCTTCTGGTCAATACCTGAATGAAACACGTATGACCATTGATCAATAAATAACCAAAATTCATGTTAAACTACACTCGTGCCTTACCTTTTTGTGTAATGGCTTCCTCGATGACAGCTTCGCTTATAATATGGCTATCGCGTAGAATATCGGATTGGAAATTGAAATAACAATTTTTTAATTCGTTATAACAAATTTTTATTTGTTATCACAGATCACAGTCCGTGATAACGGATTTATAACATTGAAATTTTGACACTGTTTAATTTGTTATCACGAATTGGATGAAAATACGTTAAAATAGATTTTAAAAAACCGAAAATACGAATTCAATCTTTCAAGAATTCAAGAATTCAGCGAATTTGTTATAACTACGAAAGCCCTGAAG